>KZ808310.1:155372-166476 GCA_000696205.2 Oncopeltus fasciatus
TCTTGATATCACATTATATTATAATTCTCTATTATACTAATTTCAAATATTACTGTATTCTCATGACATTGTATTTCTACAGCCCTGAAGATGGCTTACAATGTAAGCCGAAACGTTGGCAGATAATCCTTCAATAAAAAAATACATTTTTTTATTTGTGTTTTTTTTGGATCTACCTCGACCGAACCCCAACTAAAATCATCTTAGAAAAGTGTGAGCGTTCCCCTCCCCCACTCCATCTTCCTGGTCAGTCTAGAGCAAACTTTCGTGGATCTAATTTTTACACGCATTGCTCTCTACTTAAATGTGTTTAGGGGGAAATATGTTTAGACTACGTAGCTCCTGCCTAACGGCCTTTTTTTTCCTCCCTTACAACCCCACCGAGAGTCATGGAGGGAGGGGCTCTCTAAAGGTAGCCATATGATTCTAAAAATAAATAAATATGAAACACTATAGATAATAAAAAGATATAATGGAAATGATGTAATTTAATAAAATTTTTAATTACAAAACATGAAATTGTTTTAATTATGAAGCAATATGAGAGTGGTGTCACTGGGCGTCACATTCCTTCCTCATGTGACTTTCATTAATGTCATTTTTTTATTTTATTATTTACTTTAATCAAATTACAAAACGTTTTTATTTATTTTTAACAAAATGTGATATGTAAATAAAGGTATAAAATAAATAAAAAAATTATGAAGCATAACTAATTTTAATGAAAAATTTGTAATCAAAATATGTAAACTTGATTGCTATGGCAATTAACCTTTTCATTATCCAATTACGAATTTAAACCTTATTGTTCATTCATTAACTCTAACAAGTTACTTCATTTTAACTCATTGATCACTTTAGTCAATATTCTTTCAATGGCTATCAGCTTGTACCTCTCTCAATATTATTAATAATATTGATTATTTTTTGCTCCAAATAAGTGTGTATATTTGTAACATATTAACGATGGTTAATGAGTGTTTAGGATTTGTACACTTAATATATAGTAGATCTTTCATCAAACTCAAGCTTACTATAAAAAAAATGTTTATTAAAAAGTTCACTTCTATACAAGTCGCCTTTGTTCTGGAACGTATCCGACATTTACTGGTAGTCCATAGTTGTTTACGGAGAGAGGGCCATATATGTACCAGAACATGATGAATCTAACACCAAAATAGATGAGACAGGCAATAGAGGATAAAGTACACACACAAAAAAAATTAAATAAATCAGTCCGATTACAGGTCATTATAATTCAGAGGGGAATCGCATGTTGCATAAGCATAAGCACACAAGTTATCGTCTGGATCATGTAAAACAGAATCAAACAATCCAAGAACTGTCTGTGCAAAGTTTGTATACATACAAATAGGCTACACAACCTAAGATTAGTATATGCATATGCTGTGTGCACAACATTATTACTTCAACAACTATTATAAATCTATTAATGGGAAGTTTTAGCATGTTTAGTCAGTGGAATCCTTCGGGTCTCAAACTTCTAGCTCTGTGGGTTTGAGTCCCTTGGAGAGCTTGGCCAATGCCATTAGACTAGAATGGGCTAAACTGATTTTGAGACATAATTTTAAGTAGTTTACATTTTTCTATTGAATAGTCGTCTTTCTCGAACAGTCTGTTAAAAAATATTCTTTTTTGAGGCCGTAATGACCCAACAATGATTTTATAAATAGATAGGACTTTAAAAATCTAATTAAAGCATACTCATTTTTCTTGAATTTTTAAAAAATAATAGGTTTTAAATTATTTACTAGTAAACTTATTGAGGAAATGAAAAAATATAACAAATTAAGGATACCATTTAGTTACAGTACGTAATAATTTGAAAATAAAGTAAACAAACTGACCATTGACGGCTAGGAAGGGAAAAACGTGCTATGTTTTATTAGATTTTTTTTGTAGGGCTTCGGTCAAGGCAGATTTTAAAAATACAAATATAAAAAATGTGTATTATTAAAATTATCTGCGTAAAAATTGGGTAATTGTATTTTTTAAAAATGCCTAAAAATTAAAAAATGGGTAAATAATTTTTAAAATACACAATTTTTAAAATTTATATTTTTTTCATCTGCCTTGACCGAACCCCTACAAAAAAAACAACATCTAATAATAATATCTACGGTAAAAAAAAAAACTCTCCATATGCTACGTTTTATTCACCCACGGCACACTAAAGAAGATTAGTGGTCTACAAACCATTGGCACTCATTTATCAATCTCATTTTTCTCATATGACTAAGATTGATATCTAATTAGAAACAAAAGATCGACTGATAAATAGCAAGTATTCTAAAGAAATATAAAATCATGATATCAAGGACGATTTAAACACCTGAAATTGGTGACAACCCTTGTTCATGCGGTACTGAATAAAAAGGACGTCTGGTTTCCACCTGACTTAAAGAAGACCAACTCACTAACATCAAGAAAAAAAACCGGACAAGTCTGTAGTAGCCGAATATTTTAAATTTCTACAGCATTGGACTAAAGGATATTAACGTTAAGCGAACTTAGCTAGGCATGAGACATAGGACCATGAGAGAAGCCACAGAGATAACTAACCATCCTAACAACATAAGAAAATAAAGCATAAAAAGACTTATTAAATACTTTTTCCCTTCCTTGGCAAACTAATGGAACTCTCATGACAAAAAAAAATTTCGCAAAACTCTTCCGTTACCGGAGCCCAACCGAGAGTTTCTGGATCATGGGATGACAGCCCAGGTCACATTACCGGAATCTAACATAAAAAAAATTCTCACTTCCCCCCTTCATTCACTCACATTGCAATCCTCAAGAGGCTCACAGTGAAATGAGCCTAAGCGTGGTTTTAAGATGTAAAAAGATACAGAGCAACCCTTAAAAAGGGAATATTAATAAAAACTAAAGCGCACGTTTAGCTCTAGATATCTTGCCTTTGTCATTTTTAAATTCGAGGAAAAATAATTTTCCTATTTATTTACCTTACTTTGAAACTATATTTTTAATACTGAAATATTGTGAAACACTAACGTCAAAATCATTGTTGTTCGATGGTTGCCTACCAAAAAAAAAAGTGTCAATTGAAGACCTCAGTGTCATTCATTTCAGCAGACCCAAGGATTTTTCTTTTTTTGGGGGGGATAATAAAATCATTTATTCTCCAAAAAAAATTGATGTGCTTCAAAGAGGCCAAAAGCCATCATCTCCGAGCCCCTGCGAAGTTTACACGTCAAAGATCCAACACAATTAAACTTTGCTCTCCCTATGTAGAATGAGGTCTGTTCCCACAACCACAGCGAAGTTGCCAGCACAGAAAATGCCATTAATTCACTTATAGTCAAACCACAGATTAACTTCGATGATAGCCGAAGTAGGAGCCAATTGAGGGACATAAGGGAAATGAAACAAAAGTCTTTGTTTTCCGTTCTTGCGTGAGAAATAAAAGATATTTGGACTCTTGCAGTTAGGTATTCTAATGGGTTATTCTGCATTGCTCAGAATCACTGTCATATAGATCGGGAATATAACTATTTATTCAAACTAACAAATACGGTATACAGTGGGGGATCGCCTCTGAACCTCTGATACCAAAACGATAAAAGCGTAGTGGATTTGATTGGGATAAGGGTATGACTTATTATTCAGCAAAGGCTGGGCGCTATCGAGTAAGAGGTTTACGGGCTTGAAATATCGGGCGAGAGACGTAGGCTTAGGAGGCAAACTCACAGCCCGTACGGCTCCCAAGCGGTCCGTCTCTGGTCGATACCTCCAACCCCCTCCCACGCCCCCTCCCTCTCTCTTACTTTTTATGCTCTTAACACCGTACACACTGAACCGCGCTTTCAAGAAACCGCAGCTTGAAAAAGCGAATCCCCCAGGGGAAAGCATCAAGTTAGATGATTTTTGAAGTATACGTACATCTAAAGGAGAAAATGAATTTCTTGAGTTATTATTATCAAATCATACGCTGCATGACTGCCTCTACCGTAAGATTTTTACTTTTAGATATAAAAAAAAAATAGCTATTGATAAATAGTAGATTAGACTGAGAGTGCTTGTTATTGACAACTTATGCTATTTTGGTAATTGCACAAAGAGTAAATTAATAGGAGCTTATTTGGGAGTTTTTACTTCTTAAAAATGAAACGAGGATAGGAAAGATATGACATATATATATATATAATAATTTGTTCTCGGAGACTTTCACCGTCTGAGTCAATATTTATATTTTCTTCTTCCGGTTTGGACCGTGTCACTTTATTTTTAACAACCAAGCTTTCGCTCATCAGACCGTGGAGTCTCCTAGAACACTTAATACACCTTTACGAGAAGAACACTGTTCTTGAAGTGTATAATTTGAAGAAACTCAGGATTAAGAAACTCAAGACTTAAAGTCACCTAGCATTTTTTAAAAGATGCAGGAAACAGAAACTNTATATATATAGGATGATCATCCTGAGGATTATGCGGCCTACAGACGTCTCCGGAACCGGGCTCAATCCGCTCGAAAGGCTCGCTCGCTTTACTTCCATGAGGCGGTTTCCTTTGCACCCAACCCTACGTCCAAGTGAAACATCTTAAGAAGCTTTTCCTTGTGCAAACCCTCTCTCAATATTCCTCATTTCCCTGGGTCTCCCGATTACTTCAACTCTTATTTTACTTCCTCCTCGCAGTCCCAGAGTTCTCTAGTTTTTATTTCCTTACCAAGCCGCTCTGATTTTAACCCAAACAATTTATTTTTCTCCGATATTACTCCTGAAGATATTTTAGCAGTGATAACGAAAATAAAAACAAATGCAGTTGGTTGCGATTGCATTCCTTTAAAACTCCTCAAAGCCACCCTTCCCAGTATCTTTCCTGTCCTCCAGCACATATAAAATTAGTCCCGCCAGAACTCAGTCTTTCCTAATTCCTGGAAACAAGCAATAGTTAAACATTTAAACAAAATTCCCAATCCCTCTTCCTTCAATGATTTCCATACCATATCTATTCTCCCTATCCTTGCAAAACCCTTAGAGAAGTTGGTTCAGAAAAAAATGTCCTCTTTCTTGGAAAAATGCAAAGCTCTTAGATTCTTTCCAATCCGGTTTTTGCCCTGGCTTCTCTACCCAAACTGCTCTCCTAAAAATAGCCTCAGACATCCAAGCTGCAATTGACCAAAGACAAACCTCAATCCTTGTTCTCCTTGATTTCTTAAAAGCCTTTGATACGATTGATCACTCCCGTCTACTTTCTATACTTAAACACCTTTCCGTCTTCAACAATTCCCTTCTTTGGTTTCATTCATTCGTGTCAGGCCAATATCAAGTAGTTTCTATCCCCGAAGCACCTTTATCTTCCCCTCTTCCTATTACATCTGGGATCCCGCAGAGCTCTAGCATCTCTGCCACCCTGTTCTCTTCCTATATTAATGATCTCAACCTTTTCATTAGACACAGTTCCTATCACATTTATGCAGATGATGCCCAAATTTACCTATCCTTCCCTTCAAAAGAATTACAAACCGCCATTTAAAAAATTCAAGCAGACCTAAATTTAATATGTTCCTGGGCTTTGACAAACAAGCTTTCTCTAAATGTCAAGAAATCTCTGGCAATTGTTTTTGGGTCTTGATCCTTGCTTACATCACTCCCTCCTATTCCTTCCTTCACAATTAATCAGCGCCCAATTTCCTTTCATTCCTCAGTCAAAAACCTTGGCATTATCTAAGACCAAACCTTTTCATGGAAACCTCATATTTCACTGATTTCCCGTCGCTGTTTCTTCACTCTCCAACAATTTCGCCGCTCTAGTCGTGTCTTGCCTCGTAAAATTCGTAGTCTCCTTGTGTCCTCACTCATATTCCCCCATCTTGACTATGGTTGCGTTGTTCATGGGAGCCTCACCGTTGAACGAGAGAATAGGCTTCAGCTTCTGCTAAACCGTCATCAGATTTGTCTTTGGTTCTCCGAGGGGCGCCCACGTTACAAAGCTGTACGCCTAGTCGGGATGGTTATACCCATCTTTCCGTAGGCAATATTTCCTTGGTTCTCTCCTCTATCGAGTCATATTTTCCCATTCCCCTCCCTACCTCTATGATCTTTTAACTTTCAACTCCTCAGTACTTTCCCGCCCCACCCGTTCTCGACTTTCCGACCTCCCGCTATCTTCCCCCTTAAAAATCCACTGCATTTAGTTGTTCTTTCCTCATCAGATCCTGTAGGCTCTGGAACTCGATCCCTCTAAATATTCGTAACTCTTCCTCTCTCGCGTCCTTTAAATCCCAGCTATTTCAACATCTCCTCTCTGTACAATTGGGTATCAGAAACTGCTAAACTGCATCTTGTTTAATTATTATTTTATCATTATTAATTGTTATTCTGTTAGTTTTGATTTTCATTGTTTTTTCACAAGAAAAAACTACACAAGAAGCTGCACAAGTAGCACTCATTTTCTTTTTGTGCGTATATTCTTTATAGTATTTTTTAATTGTTTATTTATTACTTATTTGTTTTATTTCTGTACTTGTAAATATTATCATAGTTATGTTCAAAATATTTTATATTATTAGCCTATTCTTTATTTATACTTTTTATTTTCATTGTTGCAACTAGGTCAGAATCAGCTATACTGTCAGCTGTGACCTTCATGTTATTCAAGGGGACTTATGTCCCAGAATAAAATTTATTTTCTTTCTTATATATATAAGTCATATTCTATCAAAGATAAATAAAACATATTTGGATAAACTACTGTTCTGTAAAAAAAAATCGTCAAGCAACAGACCCCAGAGGCGACATACAGTACACTAGGAAAAGTCGGAACGCTGTTTTTTATTGAATAAAGAATTGTAACCAATTTGAAATGGATATTCTCAGGAGCACACCACTAATCATCTGTGTCATAACAGACGCACAAGAAGAAGAAAAAAAGCTACTATTTACTTGTGAGTATTTTACTTGGGGCCTTTGCCACGGGAGTACTGTGCCATAAATATTGTAAAATATTGTACCACCGTGTACTTACGAAATTAGAAAATTACTCTTAAAAAAAACTTTTCTATGGTAATTTGGTTTATCGCAATTAACTTGATGGTTTGCATGTCACAAATATGTCCATTACAGATATACAGATTTCCATAACACAAGAACTTGGGCTTCTGGTTCTGTAGTGAAAGAGAAAATTTTTCAAAATAATTAAATGTATCATTGCAAAATACAACTTTACCTCTCAAATGTCTCAGGAGAGTAAGTAAATTTTTGTAAATATATTTCCGTCTATAAGGCTGAATCATCAGGTCTTTTCAGACCTGAGGAAAAAACAATGCAAAAATACAAAAAAAGTACCCTTAAGCCAATTTCTGTGTACATATATATCTATGTTCATACGTGACAGCTCATTATTTATTTTCATTTACACTTAAATTCATACCGATTGTTCATGTTGTCAATAATTCTTAAAGTTAATAACATGTTATTCATTGCTTGTATCGATCCTTCCACCTTTTTAATCTCCCCAGCTGGCAAACAACCCCAGCTTTCAATAAAAGGATACATACAGAGAGCTGGTCTATATTTACTTTTGTTGGTGCTCTGTTTTCAGTTTATTGGCTGATATTGCCTCACTTGATTGGGAGGAGGAAACTTTTGAATGTCCGCTCGATCTCACGAATTAGTAGATTGGCGGGATCCGCTTATCTTCTTGGAAGAGGACGTCCTCTAGCCGTCGGGATTTCTTGTGGACAGTCGGGGGCGGGGGGCCCTCGATAAATAAAAAGTTAAGAAAGTTGTGTTCTTCGTGTTCGACCCCGTGTGTGACAGGGGTGTGAGTGGCTGGGTTCGGACAGGGCTTCGTATCTAGTAGTGGGCTAAACTTTCCCTATGCCACTGAATGTCAACCGACCAAGAGCAACCGGTGGCGCACTTTCTAGACACATCAATTCCAAAGTGTCTCGTGTCTTTCGATTGCCGCGCTGCCAACTTTCCTCAACAGCATCATCCCATTTATAATCTTCTTTAGGACACATTTAATGAATAAATAGTTTCAACATTAATTTGAGCACTATCAAATAGAAACAATCCAACCAAACAGATTATTGGCATAAAAAGAGTTTTTAAAAAAATCCACGTCTAAAGATTACATAGATCTTTGTAAAGACGGATGATTTATAATGATATGGCACGTGGTCAAATTCCAGAAAAACCTTGCCATCCCATTCTTAGTATCCATGGCTCACGGCAAGCTTTTGTTTATAGGTAAAAGCTTGCCCTGTGCGGGATTCGACCCACAGACCCGAACGCTACTCTGGCACCCATACCCGTCGCCTCAGATAATAATGAAAACAAGCCTTGGGCCAAAATTTAATGTATTAAGGTCACTTCCATGTGTCAACTTTTGCTTCTTTCGTTTAAATTCACTCTCTTTATCAGCGTGTGTGTGTGTGTGTGTGTGTGTGTGTGTGTGTGTGTAGCTCTCCTGTTGTTACCGTAAATACGAACTTCTTGACAGTTCTTAATGAAATTCGCGCGTGTCAAATTCTGTTTTGCTTGAGCAAAATCAGAGCAAGTGAAGGACTCTTGAGAATGGGATAAAGGGAGCATTTTGCATCTCTCAGAAGAAGAAGTGTCAGTTCCCGCCCCCGACGCTTGGCACTTAAGGGTTGCCCGCGTTTTCTCCCCTACCCCCCCCCCCACACACACACTGCTCCCTACCCTCTCTCGCTTTTCTCACCTTTTCCTATGTACCTACGCTACTCTATATCGAGCATGATATGACTTAATTTATAATTTAAAAAAAAAGACATAAACAAAAAATAATAATTTGGAGGAAAAATTGTTGACTATTAAGTTTTATGAAGAATTAAAAACTGATTTTTAACCAAAAAAGTTCTTATTTTAGCCAACATTTCGGCCTAAATTTAAGGCCTTCATCAGGGCTGAATATGAAAATGGAACATAAAACAATAAAAACATATAACATAACATTAATAATATAGGAACATGTTTCTTTTTCATATTCAGCCCTGATGAAGGCCTGATATTCAGGCCGAAACGTTGACTAAAACAAAAACTTTATGGGTACAAATCAGTTTTTAATTCTTCAGCTATCAAAACCAAATTCCTGATAAGCCTCCCTTCACAAAGTAATGTTTTTCTCAGATTAAAAAATAATTGATCAATCATCTTTTTAATTTTATATTTTAAAAAAAGACATGTCACTATGAAGGATTTCATTTTTTTTTAAATNGAAGACGTTTTTGATATAATCCTTAAGGACATAGTAGAAATTTGGCCTCCATTTTATTATATAAATATAAAAAAATTACAACTGGACTGGGAAGTACTTTATAGAATTTGATGAAAAGAAAATATACACTTTTTTCTTCTCACTTATAGTTTAGTGTTTAGTATTAATAGTTTTTAAGCGGTAAGTTCAGCCTAACTATCCCACTTCATCCATCATGCTTAATAATTCCTAACTTACTCACAATCAATGGCACAGTGATCATTTAAAATAAATCAGAGGATGGGGGGATTCATAAGCTATAAATAATTGTTAATATTATAAATTAAATGAATATATTATCTTTACAAGAATACATAAACCTAAAATAAACAAAATTTAAGATTAAGATAATAAACTTTTGGCCTTGTCTTCCCAATAATATTTTAGTATGAATAAAAATAATTATTTTTTTTTTCCTTATTTTTTTTTATTCCTTATTATTTTTCAACCTTATGATGTTTGGAAATAAATTGCTTTTATAGTAAGAATTGGTTTCCATCACTTGTTACCCGTTTTCGACAAGAACTATGCCAGAATCGTTAGAAAAAATAACTGTCAAAATTTATCGCCGAATTTCTCACAAAAGTAAATCAAATTTTTTTCTTTCCAACTCTATAGTTATTTATGACATAAACATTCACTCCGAAATATTCAAAATTCAAATGTAGATTTATTGGATCAAATTGTCTGGGGAAGCCTTATTGAGACTTCAATAGAGTAGTATATTGGAAACTGATATCAGATGCCCTTATATCAGATGCCTTTCACCAGATAATACTTTTCTGCTCTACAAAAGGAGGTTCTTGCCTTGAATAGGACACGATTATATGAAGGAACTCCCAGAGTGTTCATGATCCTTGTAACATGGTCATCATTTTTTTACCCCGGACCTAAGGAAGGTTTTCCCATTGAATAGTAATATGTGGGAGCAAGGAGCATGTTACTGGACCACCATGACTTTTATCAAAACTCTAACATAAAATTTACTTGTTTCGCGTAAATCTATGAGTGAGGCTTTTTTTTTTTTTTTTTTTTTTTTTTTTGCATCAACTATTGAATTACATAGGGAAAGGGCCAGATTTTAAACACACTAATATTAAATGCACATGGCATTTGACATACATTACTCACTCGATAAGATTCTAACCAGGACTGCAGCTGTCCAAAACTAAAGATTAATTGGAGTAAATCAGTCCAAAATAATGGCGTAGTCTGACAAAAGTTCCTCCATTATTTTTTGAAAAATAATGCATGAATAAGGAGCACAAATCAGTAAAGCAAAATAGATATCAATAAAAAAAAAATTTTGTGAAAATTCAAAGAAATGACAATGCCAAAAACCTACCCTTGTCACCTTTCAGTGACATAGACAAAATATATCAGACACATTTTTTTAAAATGAAGTTTGCTTGATTCAAAAGGGTAAGTTTCGGCAAGTTTATTTCACTCAATGGATGACAGTTTCACTACAGTCCTTTCTACCGATTATCTATCCCTTTGTGTTTTGTAGTTCAGCCCTTTTGTATATAAAAATAATCGTTTTTCCATCGACCAATAATATATCCTTACAATGCATCTATAAATTCAAGAACAACATGTGGCATTTAATATAAATGAAAATAAAATATAATATCACCTCTCTAGCTCAAAAAGGCACCTTCATGGATCTCCATTCTGCCTCTGAAAGTCATAGGATAAGTTCGACAGTGTCTCCAAGTCAAATATAAGCCTGCCCAGTGCCAAGAGTGTCATGAATAGGGTAGCTATCTGTAAACTGTCCATCCTTCTGAACCCCAAGTTGTTGGGAGGTTAAATATAAAAATATAAATAATAAATA
>KZ808310.1:171545-182821 GCA_000696205.2 Oncopeltus fasciatus
TTGTAAATCACTCCAAACATTTCGTGGACCAAGAGACCGGTGCTCACACTCAAAGAGTTGAGTCTATGTGGGCCAAAGCCAAAAGGAGAAACAAAAAGGAATGTGGGACACATCGCTCTATGGTAGACTCCTATTTATGTGAGTATATGTGGAGGCAGAGAAGCTCAAATGAAGACGTTTTTGATATAATCCTTAAGGACATAGTAGAATTTTGGCCTCCAGAGGTACGTGGAGGAACTGATTAAAAGTATGATAATGTTTTTGGTTATGTGTAAAAAGTTTTTATTAAATAAATCATATGTTTTTTAATTTTTCAATAAGTAGCTGTTACTAGATAAAATAACTGGCGGGCCTAATCTAAACAAGACCCTACCACTCTCTCGTCCGGACATGCGTAACCCAACTGAGGACTAAAGGGGGACTACGTTTTAAAATATATTTAGTTATGTACAGAATATTACTCTGCCACACAAATCTCAACATTGAACAGTATGTTTACTATCAGTGATATAGCATATATGAAACAAAGGCGCAGGATCTTGACATATGTGCAATATGCAATATTACGCATTAATAAATAAATATTCCGGTTATCTGGATTTTTCATGAGCTTATAACATTGTATTCGGATTACCATTCTACTTAACAGTTGTCTAATTCAATTGCATTCCAAATTATCATTCTAAACTTACTTCATCCACCCTCCCCGACGCCTCAACAGGAGGTGGCCAAAGGACCTCCTACTCCAGCCAGTTTAGTTAAAATATCAAGGGTGTGAATGCACTGGCATTTTTCTCACCCCCTCCTTGAATCCCTGCCTAGCCTCCTTCTACAGTATATACAATATAAATACATATAAAACATATAAATGTTATCGTCCGTAATAGCAAGGAATTCACAAACGTCATTCCTCATTTTTAGTTAATATTATCTGCACTGGCATTTTTCTCCCCCTCTCACTCCCTCCTTGACTCCCTGCCTAGTCTCCTTCTTATCCTTGGATAAGGAGAAGATGGGTGCCAGATAGTCTACCGCGGGTTAACCTGGGCTCCTCTCTGAGGACGGGTTACGTCCCGGGATAAACGAGCAAGGACAACAAAGTACCCCATCAAAAATTACAGAGTATAGAAAATGTACAGAATAATTTTTTTTAAAAATAAAGAGTTATCGGTAACATAAAAAAAAAATTTTTTTAAATGTACTTTCTAATGAAATTTGTCACTTTGGTACTTTTTGAAACTTTACAAATCATAATTATTATAAGCTGGAGATTATTATTATGGAAATGTAAAAAAAAAAAAAGAGAAAAAAAGAAGAAGAAACTTAAAATTGTGGCATTATGGGGGATTATGAGATATGTAACTAAATCTAATCTACGATTGGTCTACAAAATATTTCATCATTACATTGAATTTTATTGATTTTTATTATTAGTTAAAATAATATTCTTGTCATAAACATATAATTTTTGAATACAATTGATTTGAAAACATATGTTCTTCTCACAGTAAAAGTCTCTGAAGAAATTAAACTATTCCAATGTGTACCATGATGAAAATTAATTTATTTCATTTTGACTTACAAAGAAAGGCTTTAAATATAATTTTTTTTTTTTTTTTTTTTTTTTTTTTTTTTTTTTTTTTTTTTTTTTTTTTTTNAGCCAATGCGGATTTTATTTTTTTTTTTTTTTTTTTTTTTGCGGCTAGTAAACTGATTTACTATCAGGAGCCTTAGAAACGTAGGATTGATTTTCCAATCAGAAGATTCAAAAAGCATTACTCCTTTTATTAGCATTACTCCTCCTATAGACGAAATATAATTTTTGAGTTAGGCACCTGTTCATCACCAAATGAATGTTAATGCACTCGGTAACTCTTTGTTTTCTGTCGCTCTAGTTATTGGTGCGAGACCCATTTACAATATAATTTTTTTTTTTTTTATTGAAGTCTTAGAAAAACAGAAAACCATTAATTTTTCATCAATAGATGTGTCAAGCATTTCCCAAGGACCAAATTTGAAATTTAAGATTTGAAGGAACCATGATTATCACTAATCTACGTATATCTCTTCTATAAGTATTTAAGATATTTTCATATAAATATCACGAGACCAACTTTTTAGGAATAAATGGCAATGATAGTCAATATATGTAGCTACAATTGTGATGTATTTTAACAGTATATTACATTTATTTGTATCCCTTATTATTAATTCTTGTAAATAAATTAATGAATAAGTATGCATGATAATTATTAGACTTATTGGGATTTGGTCAAGGTAGATAAAGGTAAGTACTGATAGGGGGCATAATTCCCATTTCCTTCTCCTACATACCTGTTATCCTAATTTTAAACAGTTATTCCTCATATTCATTTCCAGCATTTCCATGGTTCTCTACATAACAAAGCCTTCTGGTACAGAAGGAACCGTATCATTCGCTTCTTCTCCTTACCTCTTCACCTGATAGTAAACAGTTATTCCTCTTGTATAGTCCCTGCATTGACGACTTGCTCTGCATAACAGTAGTCAAAGTCACATACTTAGCTCCCAAAGCCTAGGTTACTCTATCCTCTCACTCATTCCAAGCAGCCAAAGTTAGCAGTTCAATTAACATAAGAGATTATTATTATTTGCTCTATACAGTTATTTGAGACTAGTTATGATAGTATTTCTTTCAATTAAATTTTTTGCTATAAGTCTATTAAAAAAAAAAAAGGAAAGATTGAATTTCTTTGGTGGAACTTAATTAATTCCTTTAATTTTCTAATTTTTTAAAGAAGTTAATTTTTTTTTTTTCTATTATCTGTCTTAACAAATTTATACATGAATTTTGCAAACTAGAAATATTGCTCTCATTCATTCTGTCATATAAATTATTTTAATGTAATTATAACAATTGCAAAGTTTATTTAAAAGTAAAACAGTTATCTAATTTAAACAAGTATTTAGCATAAAATTCCTAGTCAATAGGGTTTATTCATCACTTATTCATAAATGAAGCATATAAAGACTAAGAATAAATTCAGTTGGGTGGTATAAATTAATAGGGATTTGACACGTTCCTTCATCGAGCTTCTTGAATAAGAAGACTAATGAATTCCAACTGGTACTCCGGTAAATATCTTCCCGATAAATAATAAAAATATACCATTGCACGGTCGTATAAATATTCATTGGTTTCAGAAAATTGCAGAAAATAAAAGTGATTACGGTGTTCCGCTTAGCATAGTACTAGACAGGCAGTCTTAATTATTTACTTAAAACAGGCAGTGCCCAAGGACACAGGTTCAATTCTCACAGCGCACAGTTAGTTTTTTCCCTTTCATCCTCTATAATCCGTAGCAGGCACTTTTTTTTTAATTGATAATAGGAAATAAAAGTTTAAAAAATTTTTTAACAAGTTTCATAATTAATTGCGTAATACTCAGTTTTTCAATTTTTCTCCTAAAATATTTATTTTTAAACAAGATTAAGCCATTTAGAGATTTTTTTTTTTTTTTAGAATCAATGCACAACTTCACAATTTTTGCTTGATGAAATAACATGTAAACATATTTTTGAAATGTGTACCTGATCATTATAAGTGTAGACTATCCAGTCTAGCTGAAACAAATGAAATTATTAAATAATAGCTGAAGAAAATTGCATATTCAATAAAAATACAATTTAGGACAAGAAAGAGGCTTTGCTAGAAATAAAAACAGTAGACATTTTTTTTCCGTTGGCTTTATAGACCTGTGTGCAATTCAGACCCTAATGTATTACTGGGTGCATTCGGTTAGTCCTGAAAGATCCAAATCTGTCTTCAGCACACATTCGGACACACAATCAGGTAGTCCAAATGGAGGGTTTTTTGACCGTAGATATTATTATCAGATGTTTTTTGTTGGGGTTCAGTCAAGGTAGATCCAAAAAATACAATTAAAAAAATGAGTATTTTTTAAAGTTTTTTTTTGGATCTACCTTGACCGAGCCCCAACAAAAAAAAAATCTAATAACAATCAGGTAATTTTTCCTAATGCAGGGTGATCTTTCCTACTCTCAGCTCCTGTTAGTCTAGATGTACATGCGATTTTCTATAGTGATTTACTCACTATTTATTTTATTAAACTATTTTTTTATATTATAAAATATTAACTGCATACTCACTATGATTTCAGTGAACTTAAAACTTCCATTTTTGTAAGCTTTAAGTCCTACTAACTGCTATATTTTTATGATCATAACTTTTCTAAATTTTAATTTATTTCCACATCTTCAAGCTCTATAAAAAAAAGTTATTAACATTTTAATTTTCTTATTTAGTCTACGAAACAATTTATGAGTTTAGGCAATGGAAATTGTTAAATTACATTAAAAACTTAAATAATGATATTAGTTGTGGTATGTATTTTCACATTAAATTTTATACAAGAAATGCAAAGAGAGCCAGAAAAAAAAACTTGCTACCTTAGCCGGGACTCGAACCCGGGTTTCCTGCTTTCCGGGAAAGTATGATGATCCCTACATCATCGAGGTAGGCTAAATAATCTCTCCAACTCCCCGCACTTTACTCCAAGTTTAAACCCCCAAGTAAGACGAATATATATCGAGTTACCATTAGATATTAGCCACTCGAAGGAGCTAACATTATCGACTATTTGTTAGACTCTCGTTTTTTTTCCGATATTTCATTTTTGAATAATAATATTAGTTGTGGTATGTGTTCCCACGTTAAATTTTATACACGAAATCCAAAAGAAGCCAGAAAAAAAGTGCAAAGTAAAAGGGACTCGGAGTAAAGTGCGGGAGTTGAAGAAATTATCTAGCCTGCCTTGGTGATGCAGGGGTCAGCACACTTGCCTAGAAAGCAGGAGACCCGGGTTCGGGTTCCGAATGAGGTAGCAAGATTGTTTTATTCATACTCCCTTGCATTTCATGTATTAAAAAGTTAAAGTTCATATGCATAGCATTTTTTTTCCTGTATTGATTTTTTTTTTTTTTTTTTTTTACTTCCCGAGTTACCACTATCGAGGGAGCCATTGAGAATGCTTCAATCTAAAGGTAGTCGCCCTATTATGAACTCTTAAGATACAAGGCTAGCTTTTATTTCTAAATAAAGACTGTCCATAGTGCAACTCAAACCTGCAACGCGTGCATAAGAACGGATCCAAACGGACCCCTTTCTCTAAGCCGCAAGTATGCTACCTAAGTATGGGATTGACCAAAGTGTTCAAAACCCAACACCTTGAGATAGTGAAAATCATTTATGATAACTAACGATAAACAACTGACACTTCCTGATAGTGCAGGAGGCTCCAGGTTAAGGCTTGACGAGTACCTTCTCCCTGATATGACTTGGTCGTCCAATATTCCTGCTATAGGGAAAGTCCTGTGCACATACGCGCTTATATATTCAAAGAGGGGGAAGGCGGCCTTTTGAAATATTTCATATTGATCAAATACCACCTCGACAAAGAGCCACCAACAGGCTCCGTTATTTGCCTCAGAAACAAAATTGCATTCAAAGAATGTCTCGCATAATGCAGGAGGGCGATGGTGAAAGGCAGACATTCAGACACATTTTAAATATATTGCAATTGAATTTTTTTTATCAGGCTTATTGTGTATGGAAAGTTATTACTCACCTGTAGTACTTTAAGCTGCATGCAAAAAATGGTATTATAAAAGACAAATTTATTTTTTTTTTCTAGAAATGCCTACACAAAATAGAAGATATGATTTGCATTTATTTAAACGGAAGGAAATTATAATTTCCAAATAATATTTAATCTGAATTCAAATATTATTTTCTACAATTTTATTATTATTGTAGTATTTGTTAATAGAAAAAAAATTAAACTGTTCATAATTATTCATAGTGTAGACTACAGAGATAAATTGTTACTAGTTCGTAAGTTTCGAAACGGCTAAAATGTTTGGCATGCAACAAACCTTTCTTAAAAATGTTTTATTGCTATTATCTATTTTTGTTTTTTTGTGGGAGGGAATTGTTCATAAGGGTCCTAATGTAGTCTAATCCCTTCTCGTAGAATGCAGCATCTATGCAGCAAGGATTTCTTGTTGCAGCAAGGATTTCTTGTTGCAGCAAGGATTTCTTGTCGTGTCAAATACTTAAGTATATCTTCATCAGATCTGTATATTCACTTATTTAAAAAAAAATGCATTTTAATGTATGGAGTACATAAAAAGCGGTGATAGCCAGAATATACTCAGCGTGGAGCCTGCGATTCCGTAATTTCATTGTGACTATATTCTTAACAATCGTAAATATTTCTTCAACCCCAGACATGTTGACCCACGACATGTTGTGAAGCATAAAGCTGAGATTGAATAAGATTTAATGCATGTTAAATATACCAGGTATGCATAGAAAATTCCTCAGGTTCTTTATTATATATTTTTTTCTCTCTCTTATAAAACTGCTATTTACTGTTTACATCTTGCCGGTCAATTATAACTTTTGAATTATCCACTTTGTTGATAAGAACATTATTTATTTTTAAACTAATTCCTCTTACGAATTTTGTTGAATAAATCTTTTAAATTTTTAAATAAATTAATATAATTCGTTTCTTTCACCTTTATTTAATTTTTTTCATAAGCGACTGTGGAAAATAATGTGAAGCAATTTAAACTTTTTTTTTTTTTTTTTTTGTACGATTTTCGTTTATTTTCTCCGTTAGGCTGTTCACATTTGAATATGGGTTCGCGGGGAACTTTGGCAAATAATTAATATGCAGGAGAGATAGAAAGGGTCCTACACTTGATTCTTGAAGTACTCCCAAGTCTAACCCAAGGAATCCAGATTTTGGTAAATATATTTTTACAAGCTGCTCTCAATAGGTCATAAAAGATCTTATCAAACCGTTTACAATTCCCCTAATCCCATAATTATTTATTTCCAATAATAAAGGGTAATTAATGTTCAACCACACAAACAGGTCTTTGACAGTTACATTCACAAATTTCTTCCTTAACCTGCTTTTATCTAAAAATTATGCATAACATAAACTTTAGTAAATTGCATAATATTTATATTATCTTGAATACATTTTTTTTTCCATAATATAAATAATAACGAAGATATTACGACTATAAATTTTGGTCTCCTTCTACACCCCCTTTTTTCTTATTCGATTTAAACCTAAAACGAAATTTTCTGAGTATTTGCAATGAAAAGTTAAAATACTATAATTTGTTTTTGTTTTTCAAATAAAGCTTTAGAGAAATTATTAAATAGCTTTCTTAATATGCGTTTTTTGAAAAATGTCATAAAATTACATTTTTCTACTATTTTTTCCCATACATTTTTTTAAACTCTAAGATACAGAAGATATTAAGATTTTGAATTTTTGTCTGCTCTAAGCCTTGGCCAATTTTAGCCATTCACAAACTCATCCAGGTAGAGCCGGGAGGTAGAGAGTTTATTCTAGCTCCCAGTACGATTCAAATTAATAATGAAATGTGGGATTACATTACCAAAATTATCATCATGATTATTCATATAAAATAAATATAAATTTTAATACATATTTAAAATCGATAATAAATTAAAACAAGTCCATCCTAATGAGATGTGGAATAATATTTAACATACTATTTTTCGACACTTTTCATATAACGCAATATTAAATTATTATATGAAATGAGAGAGTTTTCGCAGGATATTCTTGTTAAGTGTACTTCTGGAAAAAGAAAAAAGAAAGAAAAAAAAAACTGTGAAGTTTATATATTTCTTCGCCAACTTTGCGAGAAACTCACTTCGTTAAAGTATTTTTCACAAAACTGTTAAAGCAATTTGTATTCTCGTTAAAAACTTGTTATAGCCATTACACAGTTAAAAAATTATTATAATTTGTATTGTTAAATCGTTTCACACTTTTACAAATTTGCGTTATCAAGATTCTTGGTATGCATGGAGGTTACATAATTATTATCCACGTTCAACTTTTTAAGTCATACTAAAGGTTCTATGTCTATTACTTCAAATTTTCTTTCGAATAAAACTCTTGAACTCAGTAAGACTTGTCTACACATGACAATTATGTCTAGAGTCTACCTTTGGTTGGTTATCCCAAAACAACATGGTTAAATCCAACGGATTTTGTTTTTCTGTATTTTAGTTCACAGACTTTTTTTTCTTCTATGCGATTTATCTGAAGTATCCATTGGCAAGGATCTTTGGCAAAATGTTGCGGTCCCAGGACCCTCATTGACGCTAATTTCTCTATGCATGCATGTATTTACTTCTTATTGTGTACGACCCAAATACAAGTGTGACAAATACACGTATTATTACATATTTCACAGCTTGTCCCAGTCGAATAACGTAAAAGCTATTTAAAATATTTAAATTCTCAAAACTTTAATTATATGTAGTCAATAGTGTCAATAATTCCCATTAAAAAAATGAGCTATTTCACTATATTTTTCACAATCGTTATTTCCTCTTCAAAACGTTAACCCTAGTAAAATATATCCTTTTAGTGAATTTCCTAAAATTAAGCCAAACAGAAAAGTGGGAAAATAAGGTAACCACGAGAACATACAATTAATGTATGTGTGTATATAATTATAGGTATGCGCCGACCAATGATCTTTAAGATTAGATGATTTTTTGTTGGGATTCGGTCTAGGTAGATCCAAAAAAAATACAAAAAAAAAAAAAGTGTATTTTTTTAAAAGATTATCTGCCAACGTTTCGGCTTACATTGTAAGCCTTCTTCAGGGCTGTAGAGATACAATGTCATAAGAAAACAATAATAATTGACAATATAATGTTTGGCATGCAACAAACCTTTCTTAAAAATGTTTTATTGCTATTATCTATTTTTGTTTTTTTGTGGGAGGGAATTGTTCATAAGGGTCCTAATGTAGTCTAATCCCTTCTCGTAGAATGCAGCATCTATGCAGCAAGGATTTCTTGTTGCAGCAAGGATTTCTTGTTGCAGCAAGGATTTCTTGTCGTGTCAAATACTTAAGTATATCTTCATCAGATCTGTATATTCACTNGGATCTACATAGACAGAACTCCAACAGAAAATCATCTAATAATAATATCTACGGTCAAAAAACTCTCCTTTTAAATCATCTTTAAGGTATATTGAAATAGTATAGCCTTTATAGAAAAAAAATTACATTACAGGAGGTTAGTTTTGCGTTACAATTAAAGAAAGAGAAAGGATTATTCATCTCAAACTATGTAATTCTCTTTTAAAAATTTAGCCGTGGGTGATTCTAGCAGGATTTCAGACGATGCCGAAACATTTCCACATATTTGACATCAATATGACACTTTTCAGCCTTCTGACTACATCTTTTTTTTTTTTTTTTTTTTTTTTATCCTCAAAGATCTAACATTCACACAAGGTGAGGACCAGTTGAACCAGTATATTGAACAAAACGTGGAAAATACGAGTTTCCTTTGGCGCACTCGTCGAGACTCGTTGAAGAACATTTAATTCTAATTCAAATCCTTGGAGCCTGTTTTGCCCCATAGTCTACAGCAAAACTTGCTTTATTATACACTTCAAAATTTTTCCTCAAATTTGGATGACAACCATGCTCGTCTCAAGTGACGTGGATTAGGATCGTATCAATTTCTGGAGCAGTTATATTTTATTCAGTTACTCTCTACCTCGCGCTCAACCACCTGAGCTTTGAAATGAATGTAAATATTTCCCCCAAATCACGGCCCCCTTATCCTTTGAATATATTGATTTTTATATTCTTACATAATATTAGTGTAAATATTTTAATAAAGTAATCCTTATTTTCTTTGTCAGAAGATATTTTCTGTTTATGCCCTCCCTGAAGTGCCCCTTACCCAACTGATTCTAGAGGTGGCCACACTAAAGCCCGAACAGAGAAATTAATAGATACTTAAATCCTTGGGTTGCTACAGGTAGGACACAGCGCCTCCTACGTCTCTGTGGCCAGTTCTTCTCCCCTTTGCGCTGCACTCTGGACAACATGCTGAAGTCTTCTCAAAAATCAACAGCTTCAATTCTATTACAGAGTGATTATTTTTATAGTTTTGTTTACCCTATGTTCCCTTTGTGTAGTGGCTAACAGAGCATATATGGTGAACTTGAGTGATCTATAAATAGTAGTTGCCGCTTTCTAGGGATCACTGTTTACAGAATATTTGAAAAGTGTAAGGAATTTTCTATTAACAGACAGGCCCCTCCACATGTCAATTTATTGCCAAAGTGGTCACTCCAAACAGTAGATAAATTACTAAAAAAGAATCCTACATTTCCTATAGTCTAGTTACTTGAAAACGTTGATTGATGAGATAATAGGTTAAAGATATTTGTACATATATATATANTTACTTGTTAGAATTTCAAGTCATAATGAGCCTGGGATGGTGTTGTTGATTTGGGAGGCTTTATTTTATTTCCATTTCTGGGATTTTCATATATAAATATGAGAGATTCAGTTTTTTTAAGTAATTTTATTTTGAAATTTGGAATTCTCATCAATAATGTTGCTTGTCACTGTCATAGGATAATAGTTAAACTTTATTTTTTCCACTTTTTTCTGATTCCAACTCAAATACCTGATTTTTCTTTTTTTTTAAATATGATTTAACAGAACAGTGAGGAATTTAATATCTGAAATTCCATGGGCAGTGCTCATGAAGTTTGTGAATTACTTGTGGAGGATTGAGAGTGATTTAGAATTTTATTAGAGGGATATAGTAACCATTCCGTCTGTACATTGTTCATAGATTTTATTTGTGATTCCATATACCTTTATTTATTTTAGTTTTGTTTTTTTTTAAACTAGGAAAAGAAGTGTGGCAGGCCGTTTGTGACTGACCAAAATTTTGGTCACAATTCATCACATCACTGTCACAATTACCTTCATGTTTTTTCCGACGGCACTTGCCACATGCATGTACAATACTTTTACAATTTGAAATTTCATATCGATAATAATGGTAACATTTGAAGCACAGCCAATGTTTTATATATGGTTTTACTTTGATACTTTGAAAATGAATAAGTAAAATATTACTATTTCATAAATTTATGAATTATTTTTGAGTTTAATAAATTATGTATTTGAAGTTCATCTACAACTAGTGAATTATCACAGATTATTAAGCTACTAGAATAATTGAATCACCTATGTAAAGGATATTTGATAATATTTTTTTAAACACTTTATTCAGAAATTACATCCTGCACAGCGTGCATCTTGCAATGTGCTCTCAAAATATATAATAAATATGTACCAATAAAATAATATGTACAATATAAATT
>KZ808311.1:5018-20636 GCA_000696205.2 Oncopeltus fasciatus
CCCCCCCCCCCCCATCTTATCGTGCCTTCGGTTAATATGAAATTGAATTTTTCGTTTTGGATTCGTGTGGAAGTTCCTTTGTTCAGAAGAGTGTCACTGAGGTATAGAAAATTAATACAATTTCTTTGGAAACCAAAAAACTTAATAATTGCATCAAACTGTGGGTATGAACGGAGATGGCCTCGTGACCTCCTGAGCCTTAATGCTCAAGCCTTAAATTTATTTGCATTATTGTTGATTTTATTTTTTATATATTTTTTTTTATTGTATCCGTCATCAAATTACAAGAAATTAAGTAACAGAATGTAATAAATAAAGATTTATTTATTTTTAAAAAAATTTCATCTTTCATTATTCCGTTAAAAATTCGAGTTACTAATATAGTGAATTCTACTTACACCGTTTTGTTTATATTAAATTGTTAATTGCTATTAATAACCCTATTTTTTTTAAGACCTCCTTTATTTTAAATCACACCTACGTCAGCAATAAGATACATGATATCGTCCGCGTACAGATACAATTCTACATTTTTCAGATGATTAAAACAAGAGCTGGCCAGATATCTCTATTCTTGAAGCATTTTTCACATTACTAGCCTCTTCATGGATCTCCTTTTTAGTTTGACCTTTTGTTACAAATTCTTCATCTTAGTACAGCCGTTACTCGCTAGGTCGCAGCAATAGCCGGGTCAAGTTCCTCGTGTACTGCTAATATCAAGAACAATCAACAAACCGCATTCTAATAACATTTAATTTCAGGAACAAATTGATTCGTTAAGAATACGTGCACACCTGTCACTTGATTAAAACATTTTTTCATACTACATCGGCCATTTTGCATTAATATGCCAACTTATATTATTATGAGTATTAAAATGAATAAATATATAAATATTTCAAGACCAGGAAAACCCAGTCGTGGTATCATATTAATCTGAAAATAAAATTAATTGTGTAATAGTGCAGTTTGCCTGAAATTATAATCATAGACACACATAATTAAATAGTCCTAGCCCCAGGGTGTCACCCCGTAGTGAAGATAGCTGTGGGGACTTCATAAGAACTATAAACTTAATAACTAATAGAGAACTCTTATTAAGTTTATAGTTCTTAAACCACAACTTCTGCGTCACACTTGAAGTTGTGTTTACTAAGGGAAGTGATAATATAATATAATATGCTATGATCAATAAGGGAGAGGAAATGACTAATACTGAGGAAATAACAGTAGAACCTAGCAAAATTGTGAATCCGGGTCCTTAACTAAACCAAGTTAACCGGCTATTCTGGCATATTTTAAAACATGCAATTTTGTAAAGGTTAATTTATATGGAAAAAAAGGAAAATAAAATGATATATTAAAGAAAACCTAATTAAATATAGAATTATTACGATGAAGGAAGAATAAAAAAGCCAAAACATTAATACCCTTAAAAGTAAAAAGAAAAGAAAAATGCTGCTTGAACGCAAAATATAAAAAAAAAAAAAAATAATAATAATAAAAATTAATAAAAATGGTGCACGTCTCTAAATTATAATGTAATAATAAAAACATTAACTACAATAAACGTTACTCGTACTTGGTAAACCTACAACCACAATTTAATATTTACAGAGTAGTGGACTAAGAGTGTCGTCACAACTTCTAAGTACATGGGCCAAATCAAGACTTGTATCTCCTTGGAGATATCGATATCTTGCAACTGTTTTCAAACCGGCAGGTTATACCTCGGAGTAACTACACTTTAAAGGGAAAAAAAAAGTTCAGTTTTTCACAATCTATCATTTACGTTTTCATGCATGAATTAAAAATGTATAAATAAAAATTAATATAGTTAATAAGTTTGGGTGTTTTCGTACATTAGTCATACTCTAGTGAGGTGGTACGCAACGAGCAAGCTACGGACCGAAATCCGGACTATCTCGACAATTCGGTGCTCTAGTGGTACCCGTTGGTGCAAACTGTACCGCTGCACGACCCTAGATGTCTATATCGGGCGAAATACTGTATTTCGTGTACCTTACATAACCTCCCTTCACTCACAAGAGACAAGCCCATTTTCATGTTTCCTTCCAGTTTTTCGAACTCCTTCACGACGTTCTTTTTTTTTTTGCCAGCTTAATCACTAATTAGGGAGATAATTCCAATAATGATTGTCTGTGGAGTACACGGCGTCAAATAACAACTAAGCAATTAGCTATAGGGAAGTTCATTATTTCACTTCTTTTCATTATAAAAATTAATTCTTCCTAACCAATCATAGTTACAGATTCTTAGTGACTCTTTCTTAATAGAATTTTTTTTTTAATAAACGCTTTATTTATAAATTAAAAAATTTATTTAATGAAAATAACTTTTAAAAAATGTATAGTGTTAGAACATATAAATAACTTGTGAGTAGATCATTCGGCTTAGCATATTCAGCCTTTGCGGAAATTACTTTTATAATTATAGTTAAAAATACTTTATAATAATTATTCATTTAATTTATTTGAATGACCTTGTGTATATGCGTTCCAAATCGACCCAAGCTATATCTTATTATGCTAGTTTGTTCTTGAACGTGGCAAATAATCTTTTTCAGAATTGTACGTTAACTTCTAGATTTCTTTCTTTTTTTTTCCAATAATTTCGTCAGGTCATTGCTTCCAGCTTTCTTCTGACGTGGGCCGCACGTGATACCAAATCCCACCTAATGAGGAGAACCTCGGATACTTTGTATCTCGCCATCTGCTTTGGTCGTCTCCCCGCAGAAGTGTCCCGATCCAGAGAGGTTCGAGCCCCGTCAATACAACATTTAATTATGTTTACCCCACGAGGCTCCGTCCCAATCTCCCGCCAATAACCCAGGCGCGGTTTGTTGAGCCTTCCGGCGCTCGGCTACACCACATAAAGACTCCCCTTTACAGAGTTCGGGCGGGAACGGGGAGGGAGAGAATTACAGACGAAAAAGAGGAGATGACTCTAAATTCCGCTTCTTCATTTGGATATGATTGCTTTTAATATTTGCGATTTTTTATCATTTATATAAAATGTATATAACATTTATATCATGTCATTTTTATTTATATAAACTATTTTTAAAGGATTTCATAAATCTGTATGTACCTTTGCTACTACCATATTTTCCTAGATAAAGATTTCTTGTATTATTCGAATGACTGCACGTTAAATTATTTCATCAGTAACCATGTAAACATTTTTTTTCCCATATATTCGTAACGGGTCATTCTTTTTCTTAAAAATATCTTTTAATCTCTCCTTAGGAGGCGCCAGGCTAGCTCAGGGGATCCGTACGGGTCTCGTAATCATGACGCCGCGGGTTCAAATCCCGCCCAGGTCAATCTTTTATTTATAATATAGAAGCTTGTCCTGAGCCATGGGTGTTTAAAATGGGGTGGCATCCTGTAGAAAGCCCCTTCCTCCATGACCCTAAGTGGTTGAATGGAAGGCTAACACTTAAATAAAAAAAAAAAAAAAATAAAAAAAAAAAAAATCTCTACTTACGGACTTATTTTGCTCACAACCACAAGATAAATTCGCTTATACTATTTTTATTTTTATTAAACAATTACTTACCCGTTTTAATTTATTCAAAACCAGTTCATTATATAGCTCAATCTCACCTAATTTTAAACCTACGTAAATTGAAAAATGAAATTAAATTAAAATATCACTTACAAATTTAGGTATTCTAAGTATAGTCAATAAAATTTAATTACTTGTCATTGGAAAGAACCGGTACTTTCCAAACGCAACATTTTTAAATTCCACTCTTCATATGTTAAAGCGAAGGAGTGTGGCTAAGAAGAAGGGAGGAATAGGGAGGGCTGTGAACTGTTGGTATACTACTTGCCATCGACAAAAAAAAAAAAAAAATAAAGTGTCCAAATCCGAAAAGGAAAATACATAAATATATATTTAAATTGACAATTTCTTTGATGGCTTTATCTACATGGTTGTTTGTTACCAGAGACTCCGAGGAGACGAGGATAAAGTTAAGGGACATGAGCCTAGTTTCCCCTCTGGGTAAGAAAGGGTTCAGGCCTAAGAAACATCATAATCACTAAATTGGCTGTAATCTTGGGAGGAAGGGAGAGGGAGTTGGCTGAGTTTGTTAAGGGAGAAATTAGATGTTATAGGTCGAAAAGGAATGTTTGTGAAGGGTTGTACTATTTTTTTTAGCTTATGATGGTGGGGATTCACAGAATCATGTTTTTGAAGTTGAAGTTAGAGAAGCAATTGAAGTTACATTTGCGTTTGGAACTAACATATTCGTTGATGGTTGGATTTAGAAAGGCAATGGGCCCCATAGCTATTGGATAGATTAATTAGCACGTAAAAATGAGAGAACCAATAAGTCTGTGTACTCAGTTAAGTACATAGTTTCTGTCTTATTCTATTTGTCGGCAGGCGTAACTGTATCTCCTTGAGGGTTCTCTTCTGAAGCCTTCCTCAAAAACTACTTTTCGCCGAATACATACACAACCGTATCAATGACAGATAGGACAAGGACCAAATATCCTTCTCCTCAGCTGACACTTATAAACAATTTCAATGATAACACCCTTTGCCCACTCTCTGATACGTATATGACGACCTACCCCTACCAGATCATACACACTTCCTTTGATCCTATCGACCTCTCTTTCTTACTCGTATTATCTGGGTTTTTCTTTTCTACTTCCTTTAACTTTTATCTCGTCCACGTGAACTGAAGGAAACATCCTTCTGCCAACTTTCCCTTTCCTCTTTGAATATACCTTCCTTCTCAGACTCACACGTGTGTCACGGAGTAAGATATAAATAATTTTAAATCTTGAAGTTGTAGTAATGTAATCCCACATTTCAATGTAAATTTGATTCGTACAGGGTGCCAGAAAAAAAACTCTATACCTCAACCGGAGAACTAGTTCGTTGAACAAGAAATTATTCTCACTCCCTCGGTGGTGCAGTTGGTTAGCGCACCCGCAAGGATAATCGGGGATCCGGGTTCGTTTCCCGGCTAAGGTAGAGAATTTATTCCTAGCTCCCCGTACGAATCAAATTAATAAGTAATTTTATTTAATTTTTTTTTTTTTTGTTATTTCACATGTTTTCCGAAATATTTAGAATATTTTTTTAATAACAACAGTACAAAGAATAAAAATGTACCCATGTTTTGTATTTCTTTTATTTTCAGCACTCCTGAAGATAAAGATTGCATGGCGAAAAGTTTGCAATAAAAATAATTTTTTTTTTAATGAAATTTTTGTTTTCTTAAATCTAGAGCATAAAAAGCACAGCTGACTACGTCTACAGTAACATTTCTCTTTTTTTTTAATTTATCGTTAAAATTTGATAAATTTATTTATAAATTTGAAAAATGTATTGATAAATTTACAAATAGAATTTATTACATTTATTATTAGAATAAACCTTAAAACGGAAGACATAATATAATCTGATAATAGAAGCTGTGCCTTATAAATATAGGTTTAAAAAATATAAATTTCTCATTTATATAATAATTCAAAACCATATTTAATGTGCTCATTATTTAAATTAAAGAAGTATTCTGCTGATTTTTTTGCCCACTTCTAATTTTTTTTCGACTTTTCTTGATTTATTACATTTCTGTTTACATAATCAAATTTTTTTCAATTTGATTACAAGGAACAAAGAAAAATTACAAAATTACAATGGCAAGAGTAAGGACGGTAACCAATAACACCGCTATCTTACTGGTTATTGTTATTATTTTTTAGAAACATAGAAAAATAACTACATTTTATAATTAATATCAGAAGTAGAAATCGTAGGTGATCTGTTCTTCGAGCTAACTAAACTGAAGTGGGACCATTTAAATAAATACACAGCCTATGTAAAACTCACAATCCGATATTTAGTCACCCCTGACTTTGTTGACATAGCCTGCTAATTCAGAAATCACTTTTGACGCCCTCTTGCTAATCTTGAATTACTTCGAGGTAATGTGACACACGGATAGCTCGAATCAAAAGTGAAATTCTATTGCAGAATTTAATTAGCTGAGAATGAACGCGGCATCGCTTCTAACAGGTCGTTTTGGGCAGTCAAGAGCCAATTACGGGCAAATTAAATACTCCTACCTATAGAAATGTCATTTGTTGATAGGCTTTCGGTTTCAACGAAATTTAATCCATGTGTCAAAAACTTACATTACTCCTTTAATTTAAAAGCTCACGACTAAATTCATTCCTAACCCCACTTTTATTTCTTTTTTTTTTACTATTTTAACATTTACTTCTATTGCAAAAATAATTATTATGATAATTTAGTCCATTCGTTCATGAAATTTAAATATGAATACTCCTGTCGAATTGCGAACTCATAACTCGGGCTCACGATAATAATTTTGAACGTTTTAAAGCTATTTTGTCCATCCTATCTACTAGGATCAATGCAACAAAAAATTATGGTTACTAAAAAATCTTTAAGGCAAGGGAACAGAATAAAAAATCTAACTGTCTCAGCCAGGACTCGAACCTAGATCTCCTGCTATCCGGGCCGGTGCATTTTCCATTTTTGCTACCGGACAAGTCTGTTAAATTATTAAATACCACGCACTAGTGTCGAGAGTCTAACTTCTGAGGCTGACGAATATATCGTCTTATGCTCTGTTCCCTTGCACTAAAAATTTTTAAAATTTACATGGGATTAAATACCACAAAAAAATGTATGTTTACTAAGTTTTATATTAAATATTTGTTGGTTAGTAAGTAGAACATATAAAGAAACTAATTTGTGAAGTAATTTTTGTTCATGGCGGTGAAATATACTTTGCGTACTGGGCAAATGTATAAAAAATAGTCTGAATTTTACTGCCAACAGCGACACAAAAAAAGAAGTTTTTAGTTGCAGCGGTCGTAAAATTTGTTTTATACTTTAAAACTTTAGACGCAAAAAAATTTTAATGAGAAAAAGGAAACTAAGGAATTTTATAGAGAAATAATAGAGTTTTACAAAAATGGGAGTTAAAATATTTCTCTATATTTTGTTATGACGCCCTAAATATTAGGATTTATTTTTCTTAACAGAACTTGGCCTACAGAAGTCAATAGCTAACCAAAAATAAATTTGGTAAAGAGAATATTCCCTTTAATAGGAGTGAGATTTGCGTAAGAGTCAATTACAGGTGTGACACTAAAAATTAGTAAATTTAACTGGATTTGGTTGTATCACATATGCAGGGTAACTTCTAGTTCTTGGTCATAACAGTGCTAGTACTTCAAGTCGAAAGGACTATGAACTTCATGATTTTCAAGTGAGACATGAACGAAATAATACATGTATGCAATATACACAAAATGACTTGCCTCAACTGACGCATACAGTTTATGAAACTTTCAAAAATAAAGCAAACAAAGTTCCTTTAAGGAGAAAAACTATTGTTTTAAGAAAACCAATGTTCTAACAAATTAATTAAAAATAATCAAATCAAAAGAAGTTTTAGAAGTAATTCAATAAAATATAATACTTCTAAACATAGGTAGTAATATTTTTTTGTAAACGAAATAACAATTCTCTTTGACTTAATTTAGGAGTTCTCTCAAGCAGGTTAAAGGGCGAAAATTGGGTTATATATTTTTTTTAAATATCTCGCATAAAATAACTTTCTTAAAATAAGGTCAAATTTAGCTAATCTATAAATTACATAACTAAATTTATTCTCAATAGGTTGTTAAGCCATTTAATAGTTCAGTGAACCACATTCTAAATCAATTTTTAATTTAAAAAAAAAAAATTTCATAGCATAATTTTCTATTTTTAAACTTATAAACTTTGCACATTTAATAAATATGAAATTTTGTCATCTAAAGGAATAAATTCCTAAGGTGGAATAAACAGATGTTTTAATTTTGATTAATAGTCTTATTTAAAAAAAAAAAAAATTAGAAGTTAGATAGTTAAATTAAACATTAGGAGAGTGGAATCACATGAAATGTCAAGTTTGAGTACAAGCGTTTGTTTTTTGTTTTTTATTTGGTAGAATTAATATATAGTTTAGAGCGAAAAACTCAAAATTTGGGCTCAAAATTTGCAGTTAGTCGTTTTTCTTAATCTAATCTAGCATATCTCTTTTAATTATAAAATGAAATGGTTAGGTTTTTATTTAGAAAAATCGGGCGAACAATAGAGGGGATTTATTAAAACTTTAAGTGGGACTATTAATTTTTTTTTTGGTCCCATAAGCATTAAATTTTGTTTAGTGCAACGAAACTGGATCCAGATTTTTTTTTTTTTTTTTATAAAACTTTTTTTATCAGTTTCTGCTTATAAAATATTTTGCAATTTAATGGCTTATTAATAGGAATACATATAAGAAAAAAAATTAGTAAATAAAATGTCACTTTGCAGGGAGAAGGGGTTCATTAACCCCACTCCCAGTCTTTTATTTATTAATGACAGATCCGAGTTCAAGGATTCACAGGGATTAGATGACTTATTTAACAACTACTATATTACATATATAGTTTACGGAGCTCGGTTTGATGCGCATTTGCTTACATTAATTAATAATCAAATAGTTTAAACTATTTTAAATATTTTCCATTTAATATATTTTTTTTTTAATCCACTGCTTCATAATTTGAAACACAGGTTTCATTAAAGACTATAATGAGTTTTATATTTGTATTACAGAAGAAAGGCCAGACATTTTTTTCGGCGAAATACTTTCTTCACAAATAAAATAATTAAGGAATTCTTTGAATTCTTTCTATTCGTTTATAATTTTTAAAACGAAAGAAACGAACTAATTAGCTCCATATTCATCTGTATAATAAGAAGAGGGAAAGTAAATACAAATATTTATATTAGAATAAGAATTAAAATGGGATTTAATAATTGTAATAAAACAGAGAATTTATTCACTAGATTTCAGAAAAGGAACTCCTAAGAGACCTGGATTAGACTGACAAGAATAATAATATATAATTGTTTTATTTTTTTAACTCAACAACTGACTCAAGATAAGTATTTCACTGGACTGATATTAGAATAAACTCAATTCTCATCTCAAAAGAGACTATATTAACTTGATATAAAAAATCGGCCGTAGAGTAGCAGTATTTCAAAGGAGTTTCGAGGGAAATAAAAAAAAAATTGTTTAAAATGTAACATTAACATTGTTTCTGTGTGTAAGTCTGTGTGTTCGAATATAACTTATTGCACACAAAGTACTTTATAACGTAATGAGTATGTTATTACGTAACAAGCACTAAAAAACGGAAAACATTTAAAAGAATGGATAACAGATTTAACCCTAGATAAACCCCAACCGCCAGGGCGTAATAACCATGATGTAGATCGCCCTATAACCTGATCCTAATCCTAATCCTTTACATTGTTTCTCTGAGTTATTCCTAAAAACGAACATTAATTAAAAGATTTAAAAAAGAAACTTCGAGCACACCTAAAAAGTTGTTTACTCCTTAAAAATTATTTAGCTAGTACATTTCTGATTTCGAATAAATAATTTTTTAGCTGACGTAAAAAAGAAGTGGAATTGTAGAAAAGGAATACAACTTGTAAATGTGTAGTCTTCGATATATTTAGCGATATTGTTAAATACTAAGGATGTACGTGACCTATCCTTCACGGAAGGGAAAAATTGAAGATGCTTCCTCATCTTGAAACGGTAATCATGTTTCCCCAGAAAAAGCTCTTGGATTCATCTAGAGGTGTCTAGGCCATTCTATGCAGTCATAAAACTGGTCCCCAAATCTGTGTCAGATTCCGTGTCATATCGCGTGTCCCCACCGTTGTGGTTTTGACAGTAAAGTGTTAAGTGACTGAAACTTGTAAGTGCAGACAGTTTAGCAAGCTCTTTGCAAATAAGAACATTTAATTTATTTGAAATTATCTGTAATTAGTTGTAAATAATTTATAGTTTCTATTTATTTTTTAATAATAAATAGGAGCAGTAGGTTTGATCTAATCATTGTTTTAATAAATGAACTAAAATTTATTTCTTTATTTAAATTATTATTCACTCGTAGCCTAAACCAGTTAACCAGCTCATTAAATTTTAACCTAACAGCCTAGAAGTCAAAATAAGTTATTTTTTAAAACAAAAATTGGCCTTTCGCATTTAAATACAAATTCATCCTGTACATTGCTGCACCTAAAAGATCCCCTCAAAAAAATCAAACAATGGTGTGGGAAATGGAGAATAAAAATCAATGAAGAAAAATGCGTTTAAGTTGATTTCCAACTGCGAAAGAAAGACTTCTCTGAAATTGTGAAATGTAACAATATTAGTTTACCACATTCAAATCCCGTTTGTTACCTTGGGTTCCATCTTGACTCACGACTTACATGGGGCGAAAACATTAAAGTTGAAAGACAAGTACTCAATCGATAATATGGACTTCTATATAGACTCATGAACAAGAACTCCAATCTTACGATTGAAAACAAACTGGCGCTCTACAAAACCTTATTACAACCAATCTGGACTTGTATGAGTAGAAATTTGAGGTGCCGCCAAGCCTTGACAAACAATTGTCCAAAGAACCTAGTCCTATCAATCCAAAACCCTCAGAACAATCGCTAATGTTCCCTATTACGTATCCAATTCTTTCCTTCTCAACGATTCAGGATCTCATTTCTTCCCGCTTCACCCTTTTCCACAGTAAACTGCCATTGCATCCTAATCCACTAGCACAGACCTTGTCCTCCAACTCCAACCCCTACAACCCTCCCCGTCGACTCAAACGAAGATGGCCTCGCGACCTCCTGGGGACATAGTCTGTAAATAATTTGAGAGTGGTGTCACTGGTCACCTTCTTTCCTCATGTGACTTTCATTAATGTCATTTATTTATTTTTTTACTAAATATCGTAACCAAATTCCAAAATGTTTTATTTATTTTTAACAGACCTTTCTTTTTTAAAGGTCATAAAAAATTTTATAAATTAATATGCTAATTTGGTTATATATAACGAAATCAACTAAATAGCATTTGAGATAATTCGTTTAATCTAGTGAAACTCGAGAGAGATATTCTTTTTAATAAAATATTTTAGGTGTTACTCAGAGAATTCATACATTTGCGGGTTTTTTATTTATTGATACTGTAATTTTTGAATTCACGTCCCTAAGGCTACGATCTATTTGTTTTCTTTTATAATGAAATTATGCATATGGTTATTTAATGTGAAAATAAAGAAAAAAAATCAGAGTATAGAGAGTGAAATTGAAGCCAGGTTTATATTTAATAAAAACATATTTTCTGAAAGAATGAGGGGATCGAATGAAAAGAAAGTTTAAATACAAGTGTCCATTGACTATGATTTGCCTAAATTTACGTAATTTTACGGAAATTTACCTAATTTACGGATCCTTGGCGTAACTGATATTTTCGTTGCCATGCTATTATTGTATCAGATATAATTATTTACTTTTATAATTTGTCATACTAACTTATTAAGGGTTTTTACTAATATACAAGTTTTAAAAGCAAAATGTTCTAAACGTTTTCTACTGTGTATTAAAAGCTCAAAGCACCAATTGTTTTTTTAATCCGAAATGTTAATTACGGAAAGACAAACGTGTTTGCTGTTCATTGTCTTAGTGCAGAGATGCAATTGGCTTTTTAATGGAATTTGATTTCATTCTTGATCTTCATTTCAATTTGAAATGGCACACCCCGTGTGAATTATTTTTAAACCTTTATTTACATATAACATTCTGTTAAAAAAAAAAATTTGTAATTAGATTACAATGAATAGTAAAAAAAAATTGCATTAATCACATGAGGATAAAAGGTGACCAGTGACACCACTTTCAGGGTGTGAATTATGTCGTCTAAATAGTTTTTTTTTTTTTTTAGATTAAACACACAAATGTTTTACATACCCTGCCTAGCGATCAGCAATTTTACAGTGCACATGATTTTAATATCATGAGAATACCCCCCGTAAGGTTACGGCAGAATGTGGTACGGTTGGTCGGATATCAAACGGAACTGAGTGACTATCGATTTCATTGTATACATATCCTGAAAGGCACAAAAAAATTTATCTCGAAAAATAAAATTTGCGTGAATCATCATGTTCTTTCTAATTTAATAATTTGCTATGTTTGAGTAAAAAAACATTTTCACAAACTTTCTTTTGACATGAATTGTGAAAACATTTTCACAGAGTTTTTGTACCAACATGTTATGTCTTTAATAAACTAGAGATTTTTATATTGTAAATAGGTATTTTTTCCTTATCCTTCTGTGTAACATATATAGTAAGTGAAATTTATTCTTTTCCTATGGGTACTTGTGGTTTTGCTAGTACAATGACCGCGGTCTATAGGTTCTTAAAAAAAAGGAAAATTGTGCAGAGTAATGAATGAGAAGGGAAGAGTATGTTGATTATCTGGAATTGTTTGATTTGTTGACCCTTTAAGTGGTAATGATTTTCAATTGGAATAATATAAAAACTGAGTCAGACATCAAACGGATTTGAAAAAATAACTTTTCCATATTATATATACAATTATATATATATATATTGCTTCCATGTGTAGTAATCAAGAACAGGTGGGATAAAGAGTGCAGTGCACACACAAAAAGAAAAAAANCATAATTTGCACACTTAACTTGTGAGTCATATTCATGGCGAAAGTGTTAAAAACCAGATAGTGATCTCGTAGATCTCTACAGACACCACTATCCCCCTGATGATGACTTACAAGTTAAGACGAAAAGTCGGCAATAATAAAAACAAATATTTTTCTGATCCTAACCGAAACCCTGAATAATTTCTTCAGCTCTTTCCCTTTGAATGTTTTCTATTTTTATTCAGCCCTGATGAAAGCCTGAAATGAAGGCCAAAACGTTGACAAAAGTAAAAACAACTTTTATATAGGAATACAGAATCTTACTACCTCAGCCGTGAATCGAACCCGGGTCTTCTGCTTTCCGGACAAGTATGCAAGCTACTACCCCACCAAGGTAAGCTAGATAATATTTTCAACTCCCCGCACTTTACTCCGAGTCTAAACCCCCTTGTAAGACGAATATATCGTATTATGCTCGAAGGAGCTAAAATTGTCGGTTATATGTAAGACTTTCATGTTTTTCCTACTAATCTAACTACCTCAGCAGGAGACCCGGGATCCCGTCCCGGCTGAGGTAGTATGATTTTTTTGAAAATATTCCTTTATTTTATCCTACGTAAATTTTAAACGATTTAATGCAAGGGGATAGAACAAAAACCCCAAACTGTCCCAGCCAGGGCTCAGACGTTATCTATTTACGCAACATATTTTAAATTTAAGTTTAAAATTTACATAGGATAATATACCACAATAAAACAGTATTTATAAAATTAAAGATTAAAGTAAATAACGAGTGTAGTCTAAATAACTTGACAATGTCAGCTCCTTCGAGTATAAGACGATGTATTCGTCTTACTTGGGGGTTTAGACTCGAAGTATAGTGCTGGCAATTTAATAACTTATCTGGCTGTGTCGATGGCGTAAATGGATAACGCGTTTGCCCGGATAGCAGGAGATCCAGGTCCGAGCCTTGGCTGGGCATTTATATTTTTTTTTATAAATTCTCTTGCATTTCATGTATCTTCTGCTCCCAAGACAAAATCCCTGACTAACCTAACCTTCAAATTGATTGCGTTTAACTTTGGCATTGGCTAATTTTCTACAACAAATTTCAAAGAGAGCAGTAATTTGAATACCAGTGGAGGTACTCCAAGAGCCATACTTGACTATATTTCCAGGTTAGGGGTTGTGGGCTAAGGGCTGTTTTGTTAGCCTGCTTGGTAAGTGAGGATTAATCTGTTAGAGGAAAGGCGTGAATTGTCTAATCTCTCGCCATTAGTCACTGTCCTCTTCAGCATTGTTCCTTCCCCTAGAGCCTAATGTATCCCATAATCCGTATTAGCTTCTCCCTAATGAAGAATAAATGCACTTTATGGATTCTCGTTTTTTACCGGACTTCCTTTACGTTTCTGGAATGTCTTCACCTGCTCAGCTAACAGCTCAATGTAGAAGTTTGCTTCAGAGGAGATAAGCGATTTGGTGAGTTCAAATGGAGAGCTTTTGACAGTAAAGAATTTGTTGGGGTTCGTTCATGGTTGATCCAAAAAAAAAAAAAATTATTATCTGCCGACATTTCAGCTTACCTTGTAAGCCATCTTCCGGCCTATTATGAAGAGCAGAAGGGACATGCTGTTACCTGGATCAAATGTCCATGACTGGATGATCTAGGTGGACTCGACGACCCTTCTTGTCATCATGATAGCCCTGAAGATTGCTTACAATGTAAGCCAACACAGTGACATATAGTAAAAAATACACTTTATCAAAATTGTATTCTTTTCACCAACCTTGACTAATACACAACAAGTTCTCTAGAAAAAGTGATTAATTTATTTAAAGCAATGAATAATTTAAATTTTGTAAGAAATTTATAGCTAAGCCGGATCTACAATATATGTACATGTTTATCTATTTATTTTTCTTCTAAAATGGTTTAGATTTATAAGGGAAGGGATATCTCTTGCAACTACTCCAATATTGCCCTAAAATCTAACCACCCATAACACTGTGTAGGTAATATTATTCTAAAATCCTATCTGCTGTAGAATTAAAAATTCTTAATTCTTTAAAAGGTTCTCACAAATGCTTTTTTGTCGAAGTCGAAGTGTTGTGCTAAGTCGAAGTCATAGTTTTTCTTATGAATTTCGGTATTTTAGTTATAGCAGCCGTTCCTAGCGTTAAAGCAACAACTAAATTGTTTTTCAAAAACTTATAATCTCTCTTTCGTCTCCCACCAGTATTCCTTAATTAATTCATTAATATTTATTTTACTCAGTGATTCTTAATAAATTTTTTTATTTAACATGACAGAATTTTTATTTAATTTTTAATAATTAAAACTTTTGCTTAAAGTCTGATTGTCGATTTCGTTTAATCGTAATTTTAGTCAATTTTTCTTTGTCTTTCAGCAGTCATTCCTCTTGCTTTTCTCTGAAGGACTTTACAGTGAAGTTTGTCAAAGGCCTGTTAATTACATTCTGTCTCTGAAAGCAAGCTTCGTATGTTGCGAAACGATTATACTTTTGAAAGGTATATTTTCTGCTTTGTGATGGAAGGACTTGGTAATTTCTAATTATAAAAGTTCTTTGAGCATACTGAAATCATTTTGAAATATCAGACAGCTATACATTTTGTATAATACAGTTTTATATTGATATATCGAAATGTTGATTGTTATTGATTGCCTTTATTGCAAATTTCCAAAAATAATGAGAATTGGCCAAGAAAAATCTTTATAAATTTGCTTTTAAACTTTTTTTGTTTAATTAAATTTCTGAAGTTTTTCGCATTTAAGAACCTGAGACCCCCAAAATGTTACCACCACACAAAAAACCAATATTTTATATAGGAACAAACTTTATAAATATTTTTTAGCAATAACATCATTCATTCTATATAAAGCTGTGACTTTATAATTTCTTTTGAACTTATTATTATTTCATTTACATTATTTTTATACAAGTTTGTTATTACATTAATTATTATAAGTTTAATATTATTCATTACTGATATTTACTTTTATTACTTATTGTTTAT
>KZ808311.1:42369-55591 GCA_000696205.2 Oncopeltus fasciatus
ACGATTAAAAGTATTTACAGTAGAATAATAATAAAAAGGAAAAAAAAAAAAATATATTAAAATTTCAAAGAGCATTTGTCCTAATAATGATTTTTTTTGTATGAATAATATAACTATAATAAAATGAATTATAAAAATTTGAAAAAAATATCTATCTTGCATAACATAAAATTCTACAACGATGATAGACAACAGTATTATAGGCAATAATGACCCTCAGTGGTTGCCATGCCTTTAAATAAGGAAAAAGAAAAAAAATAACATCAACGTAACTTATGTTGATACAAGAGACTCCCGCTTGTTCTTATGTTAGAACGTTTTGGGTTATACATCTTTTTTTTTTTTTTTATGAGTTTGTAATTAAAAATCATTATTGTTCTTATGTTTGAACGTTTTGGGTTATACATTATGTTTTTGTTATGAGTTTGTAATTAAAAATCATTATCAAACTACTAGTGCGTGTTATTACAGTTATCTACAGGTTTCCACCCCATTCTAAAAACCCGTGGTTCAGGACAAGCTTCTATTTATGAAGAAAGGATTGTAATGGGCGGGATTTGAACCCCTAGCTTCAGAATTGCGTGACCCGTACGAATCCCCTCAGCTACCCTGGCGCCCAATTTTGTGACGTCAATTAACATATTTTAACCAGTAATTTTGAAATGTGTTGAATAATAAGTATATTTGTACTTCTCACAATATATTAATTTTTTTTCATAAATATTTAATTTGGTTGTGGTTTTTTATACCACGTATATTTTAAACAATTAATGAGAGGGAATGGAGTGCAGAGGGAATTTAATGAGATATCTAGCGCGTCCTGGTAGCATAACTGGTAAATGCACCGGCCCGGAAGATCAAGGTTCGATTCCTGGCTGGGACAGATAGATTGTTTTATTCTATTCCCTCTCATTAATTGTTTGTTAATTTTTTTCATAATTATATCACAAAAAATCCACACTAAGCGTTTTAGATTTTTATATGCTAATTTTTCTTGTATATTACTTGAATTAAGTAATCAAAATTGTCTGTGTATTAAAAATTTCCTATAATGAATTGATTTTTTAGATAATCCTTTAAGCTCTGGAGATACATGTGGGTCACGGGTAATTGATTTCCCTAGCCTCTTCCTCAATTTATACAATATAATATCGGAGGGGGGGTATAATAAACTCCATGAGGTATAATAATAAATCGACTCTCCGAGCGCCCACCCTTCTCCCCAAACCAAACTTCCCGCCATAAATTTACCTTAATGCCGCGTTAGACTGCCATGGGACCGAAGCCACATGCTGGTGCCGGTAGAGGATGCGTTACCATGACTTAAAACTCCCATAACCCTGGAGAAATATTATCAGACTCCGATTCTTCCAAATAAGTGACAGATTAATGTAAGAAGTGCATACATAATCTTCACGCCTACCCCTAACTCCTATCAAATGTGGTGGTAGGGATGGGGTTGGAGCATCTTAGTATCTCTCTTTTGTAATTGCTCTCTGGCAATAGGGTGGTACTTAAATTGTATTATTGAAATCAACGAGGTAGTCAGTTATATTTAATAACATATTAAAATTTCATAGATTAAGGGATGATCTCACTTTTGTCAGCATTAGAAGACTTTTCTAATTCCTAAGAAAAACATTTTCACTTTTAATAGATATATAGGTTAAAATAATGTTAGATCCTTATTTCTTAACAAATGTAGTTAATTCTGATTGGTAATGTGGTAAGAACACCGAACGGGTAAACTCAATTAGATGCATTTTAAAAGTTTAATTATTAACATGTTTGGAGGTTGGTTGGCCGTCGAGATTTATGCTGGATTTTGGTCTGGATCAGAAAAATAATATACTCCAAAATTTTTGGTTTATTATTTTTTTTATTTTTTCATTGCCAATGTTACGACCTAAGACATCTAATGACTTGCAAGTTAAGTCGAGTTGGCAATAAAAAAAAAAAATAAATAACCCAACAATTTTGGAGTATTTTATCTTTCTGATCCTGGCCAAAACCACGACCAATTTCTCCAATTTGAATTATTAAATGACCACAAAATATAGCATTTTTTTGTATGTATGTTTTTATTATATGACAACTAAAGAAGAAAAAGTTCAGTTGGATCGGAAATTCTAGGGTATTGATTATTAAATTTATATTATACAATTAAACACATATGTTTATCATACTGCACATCAAACTTTTAAATTTAATAGCTCAACTGAGATAACAAAACTTTTTATATTTTTATATAGATACAATTTGTTTAAACAAACTTCAAGTGTCAAGATATATTTTTTTTATGCTTATTTTGTCAAAGAAGATAAATTTAGTATAACTATATTAATTTTCTTTTTGCTACATGATTATATATAACTTCAAGTCATCAGCATAACCTTTCATTTGGAAAGTAAGAATTTGCGCCTAATAAGGCGCACTGCCATAGCTCTTGGAACATTTTGCCGTTCGTTCTCTTAACGCACAGAAGAATTTAATACTTATTAAAGGTGATTCCTTCTCCCAGAAGTAAAGCTAAGCGTAGCTTATGGTCTGACCGGAATCCAGGCACCTATTTTCCAGATTGTTGTAGCTGATAACTTAGCCGGGTGGGTAATGTCTATAGGGTGATAGTGGCCGGCGTCCCTGAGGGGATCTGTACGTCACCCCTAAGAATTTATCCCTTTCCCTACTTCTCTAATTGATTTCTCACCCCCAGGAGCAAGAGGGGGGGTGGGGGGTGGAAGAGATTGGGCATGGAGGGGGAAGGCAGAACCTATACCAGCGATAAGTCTGGGATTTTTACTGCTGCGGTCTCTCCCACAGGAATCCAAGGCCTAATTCTGATTCCCTAGTGCCATTTCCTACCCGCCATGAAATAAAATGCAAACCCCTTTGTTCTTCCGAGCAATAAAGGTATACGTGGAGCAGAGAGAAAATTGGAGATTCCTTCTAAATTAATCATAAACAATAAGAATTCGTTCAGAATTTAAGAAAAAATAAATTTTGATATATTTTCCTTGTAAATAAAATAATCTTGATTTTAAAAGAGAAATGTTAGGTAAATAATCTAAAGGGTTATTTCTACCACCAATGAATATAGAACTCCCATACCTTCTATTCTCCGTCTTCATTGGTTTATACAAACCATCTTCTGTTGGCGAGCGCTTTCGGACATTGTCCATCTTCTGGCCGAAAACATAAGTACTTGAAGTTGAATACAGACCGTGACAGTGAACGTATGTATTCGGCCAGAAGATGGACAATGTCAGAAAGCGCTCGCCAACAGAAGATGGTTTGCAGAAACCAATGAAGACGGAGAATAGAAGGTATGAGAGAGAAATGTTAGCTTTAATAACCTGGATTTTACAAGAAAGTTAAAGAAAAAATACTTATTGTATGATTGCAAAATTTCTATTGGTTTTAAGATCTTTAAGGACATTAAACATTGCCTCACTATGTCAAGTAATATCGAAAGCTTCCTACAGTCCTCCAATCCATTCTTTATCGTGTTATTTACTTTGACTTCATGGAGCTTGATTGTAGTGTGATCTTAAACTGATTAGAATGCAAGAGGTTATGTGAGTGTACGTTGCGTGAGGAGTGTCTCCTGCATTTATTCCCGTAATTCTTGTTCTTCAATGGCGCTGTAACCTGGAATTTTTTCACACAATATGGAGTTATACAAATAAAAACCTGAGCACTTCACCTCGCTCCGTAGCTAATATATCGGCGAAACGAATAAATTAAATAAGCTCATTTATGATTACTAAAATTAAACCACCAATGAAATTAATTTTAAGACTTATCCCATTAAAAAGGAACGCTGGACTCGTAAAAAATGAAATTAGATTAACTATTAATGAATAACTATATTGATGTACACACAAAAAAATATAAATATTTTTTGTGGTATTTAATTCCACGTAAATTTTAACAATTTTTAGTGCAAGGGAACGGAATAAAAAATCTAACTCTTCCAGCCAGGACTCGTACCTGGATCTCCTGCTATCCGGGCCGGTGCATTTACCATTTATGCTACCAGGAAAATTCTGATATGTTATTAAATTCCCCGCATTAGTGTCGAGAGTCTAACCTCCGAGGCCGACAAATATATCGTCTTATGCTCGGAGGAGCTGACATTGTCAAGATGTTGAAATGACTCTCGTTATTTACTTTTAAATTTTTTTTTTAATTTAATAACTTATCAGAATTGTACTGGTAGCATAAATGGTAAACGCACCGGCCCGCATAGCAGGAGCCGTCCATGGCTGGGACAGTTAGATTTTTATTCTGTTCCCTTGCACTAAAAATTGACAAAAAACATGCAATTTCAAATATACAGTTAACCGCATAATCTTATACTTGAATAAATAAAAGAAATAAGTAAAAATTTACTTAGTTCTACATATGTGTATTAATTGTACAAGATCAAATAAATAAATAACAAAAATTAATATCAGAAAATGATCGATCTTAGACTGTTTGTTGAAACGTACTTTTGTAAGGCTCAAAATAGAATTGAGAGACTGACGAATGGCAACAAAATTTACTTAGAAAAAATTTGGAAACAAACTCTCATGATTGACAGTTGCCGCAAATGGGGAAGAAAAAAGATAGGCGTCTGAAGAGAAGAATATGCTGAAGGTAGTGGGAGTGAGTTAGATAAGGGCAGGCTTGTCAGCGAGTCATTGTGATCAAGGTAGAATTAAAATAATTTCCTCAAATGTTCATTATGTATTCACTATGAATTTAATAAACTTATAAAATAAATAACATATACCATTGCTCGCGGGAAAACGATGCTTTAATCGGAACTCGGGTCCAGAAAATATCATGAATGCACTAACCCTAGACAGGATTATTATTCCTCAATCCACGATAAGAATTTTAAGGAAAAAAAAAAAAAGGTATGCAAAAAAAAGCTTATTTACCGAACTTTATGTATTTTTTTTTTTAATAACTACGGATATTAGAGCGAACGCAGTCATATTTAATATATACGAGTAGAGAAGTACGCCGAGGAGTAAAGAAGTAGAAGTAGAACGACAAGGAGAAGAGTAGGATTAGAGGAGGGGAAGGGAGTAGGAATTGGGAAAAAAAGTAAAATATATATAGGAATTTTTTTTCTTTTCTTAAGGTNGCCGAATACATGCGTTCACTGTCACTGTCTGTATTCAACTGTTCAACATTCAGAGTTGAATACAGACTGTGACAGTGAACGCATTAATTCGGCCAAGAAGATGGACAATGTCCGAAAGCGTTCACCAACAGAAGATAGTTTGCAGAAACCAATGAAGACGGATAATAAAAGGTATGATATATATATATTCATCGGTGGTGGAAATAACCTTTTATATTATTTAAATAATATATATCATTGCTGGCGGGAAAACGATGCTTTCATTTCTTAGTCTCAATTGGAACTCGGGTCCAGAAAATATCATGAATACACTAGCCCTAGACAGGATTATTAGTCCTTAATCCCAGATAAGAATTTCATGGGGAAAAAAAAAAGTTATGCAAAAAGAAGCTTAAATACCGAACTTTATGTCATTTTTTTTTTTTAATAACTGCGGATAATAGAGCGAACGCAGTCATATTTAATATATACGAGTAGAGGAGTACACCGAGGAGTAGAGAAGTAGAAGTAGAACGACGAGGAGAAGAGTAGGATTAGAGGAGGGGAAGGGAGTAGGAATTGGGGAAAAAAGTAAAATATATATAGGAATTTTTTCTTTTCTTAAGGTTACTGAAATGTGCGGTAGAGTGAGACAGCCATTGACGTGGGAGAGGCCGTGAATGGGAAAAGTGTGTTACAGAGAGTGAGAGAGGGAGCTATCATGTTTGAGGCGATAAGTAAGAAATCAATTACTGGGGAGGAGAAGAAAGAGGTCCTTGTAGCAAGGGGTAAGATATCGGTACTGTAGGACCCACCCCTTTGTCGGGTCCAGACTGATTCCCTCTGAGCTCCTTAGCCCTCCGCCCTTCTAACGAATTCCCTTAAGAGGTAATGCAATACTTACTTAGGCCTTCTTTCGCCCTTCTTCTTCTTCCTGCTTAAATTAAACCCTCTATTAGTTTCTTTATTGTAATCTTTTTTTTTCTTTTTCTTTTTTTTTTTTAAATTACGCGTTGTTTCCAAAATGTCTTCCTCACAGAAAAATGCCGATAGATCTAAAGATGTATTTTATTCCTAGTGGTATGACCTATATAATACCCAAACACAAACACACACACACCCTCAGGTATTACATAATTATTGGGGGAGTGGAACACCAATTTAGTACTTTATATAATTTAAAAAGNTAAGTTTTAAACTTTAGAACTAAGTAATTCTTTAATAATTTAAGATTTATTTATGTAAAATTTCCTTGATATTAATGTATGGGTCAATTTTACTTGAGGTATTGGAAGATCAGAGAAGTCAAGGGTACGTGCCACGAAGCACGGAGGTCTCAGACCTCCAGCCAGGCCAGTCTAACTTTGGAAGTGGTTTTTAGGTGTCTGGGGTTGAGGGTGAGCTAGGTGGGGCCAATTACTTGTGTTAAGTTATTATTAGACATATGCGGCCCATAGGTTTTGCGTGACAAACCTATACGAAGAACAGCGGTTTCTATGAAGGATATCTATTGTTGACAATAGTGGAAGTCACCATGAATGTCATTGCTGTCGGGAAGAGAAATTCACGGAGGAAAGGTTTTTTTTTTTTAGGGGGAGCGTTCGGCGAATAGACGCCTCGGATTGTGGAATAATGGGAGTCCTAGCAGCCCCCGATGGCGGAGGGAGAAGCCCATGGGACACCTTGGGATGGCTTCTCGCCAGAGTGTCTTCAATATGGTGGTAAATCTCTCGGCGAGCACTGGCAACCGGCCATCGCTCTGTAGGACACGGCGATTAGCGCTTCTTTCCCTGTACGCTCACAACATAACTGCCAGTGAGCGGGCTTTGCACCCCGCCTCGGAGTATTTATCATCCCTTGTTCCTTCGCCGGCATCCAAAATATCACCTGGCAGCATGAATTGGCTTCTGCTAAACTAAAATGTACGCCACCCGTTATCAAAAATATTATGTTGGTATTCAATGAGAGATATGTTCAATTGGCTATTTAAAAAATTAAGGAAAATTTCTTATATTTAATCCCAAGGTAAACATATATAATTAGTTTTTACCAATTATAAAACACTATGTTGATCACATGCAGTATTCTGTGAATAACCTAATTTTTTGTAGTAATCATGAAATCTAGATGAGAAATTTTCACTCTGAGTTAAAAAGTTTTAAGCAAACTGTCTTATTTTATTTTATGGAGGTCGTTGTTTTAAAGTTTTTAAATGTACCAAAGTGTCTATTAAGTACGTAAATTCTGAATTTCTTTTTAATTTTTTAATTTTGTTTAAGTCTCCCTTCAACCACATAAAGTCATAGATGGTGGGGCTACCTAAAATTTTCCATCCCATTATAAACATCCATGGTTCAGGAAAAACATTCTTTATCTATAGAATCTTGCCAAAGGCTGAATTTGAACCTGCATTGCTTGGTAATCATTAGTGATAGCGTGACTACCATAGCTCTTTCAAATATAGAACTTTGAATGAACCAATAATTATTGTTATTTATTATTAAATTATNATCCTTCAGTTGCTTATGAGAAAAATGTTTGTGCCTTCGACTCGTGCACAACAGGGAATGCTGTAAAGAAGTTACTTTAGCCAGCTTCTGCTTGTTCTTAACTTGTGGAAAGTTGTGCCAACAAAGCATTCGTTTTTAGCGAGTTTTGGAGGAATATAACTATTGAGTTTTCAATTAATGCAAGGGAATAGGATAAAAAATCTAACTGTCCCAGCTAAGGGCTCGAACCTGGATCTGCTTCTAACCGGGCAAACTCGTTATCCTATTAATTTTAAAAATTTTTTTTTTGTACTACTGCCTCATTTATTAGTAGAAAAAGTGACATATACAAGTTTGCTATGAAATAGCAATCCGTGTGCTATGGTGGTGTCAGTGTAATTGGTACACCACTTATAGCGACCCTTTTACCCGTAGGTATGTGCGGGTTATGGTTAGAGTATGTCTGCGGACGTTGTGCTCCGAGGAGCATTACAAATGAAGTAACCGGTCAGGCATAACCGGCGTTCATAAATCAGCTGAAAATAGAACTGAATTCTTATTCTCTGTATATATCTGTGTGTATGTGTGTACTTTTTTTCTGATGCTTCTATTATGAATTATATGACAATTGTAAAATTCTAGAAGGGCATTCTTTATTTTATAATTCAGTTTCATTTTCATTTCATAATCAAAATATTAAAAAAGTATATTAGTCTACTTACAAATTGTTCGAGTTTTGTCTTATTTTTAGTTTTAAATTGCATTGCTAATAATAATAATGTATTATTAATTGACATCCAATATATAATTAATAAGATGAGGAAGATTTCACTTATGAAGTAATTAGTTAAGTAAGTAAGTTATGAAATACCAACAACAAACTTCAGCTTGAGGCCATCGCAGAATATGAGGGGGATGTTTTGAAATCCTTTTGATTCAGATATAATGAAGGGGGTCCCCCCAACCCCACCCCCTGGTGGAAGTTTACAAATCCGCCCTGCTGAAGAGAGCCTATGTCGAGTGTATTGACTCAACGGCTAGGCCGCGATCAAACAGGAGCGAGGGGCGGAGGGCTCTCACACACTCGGCACATGGTAAATTACTGCTGTCACTGGCAAAAAGGAGCATTAATTTGTCGGACGGATGGAAAAGCCGACTGGAAATCATCCCCAATGGGCGGGCTGTGTCACCCTGCTCCATCTTCCTCGTCGCAAACTGCCCTCCGCATTTGTAGCGGAACCTCTCCACCCTTATCTGCGCAAACACAGCGCTCTAGAGCCAGCTGAGAGATGAGGACGAGGAGTAACACATATCCCTGTAGATGGTAAACTATTGGTTTTGTCACGAAAGTGAAGTTCTTAAGAGGCTTCAAATACCGTTTTCTTTTAAATAAAACCGAAGTAAGTTTTAATTCATATTATAAATTCAGTATAGATATATTTATTTCCAAAAAAAAAATTTTAAGAGTTACAAAGTATTATAACCCTAACTATTAAAGGGATAGTCCAGGATCCAAAATTAGTTGTTCTCAATAGTGAAAATTGACACTGATTATTTAAATTAAATTAACAGTGTAAATTTAAGTTTTTACGATTTACAGATGTTTATATGGTCATTTAAAGAGATAATTTTGTGGATTCATCAGAATAATACTATAGTAATCGATAGTAGAACGAGAAGAAAGAGCATTAAAAACATTAAATTTAACAAGGGTAGATTCATCACCTCAATAAAAAATATTTATTTTTTTCACAAGGTATTTTTAAAATATTTTTTTGTAGATCATAAGCCATCTAGGTATCGAGTGGAATGAGGTTGTACTTCTTAAGAAATATTCAAAACACTCAACATGCCGAAAAATATTTTCGAGCACTGATTATTTAAATTAAATTAACAGTGTAAATTTAAGTTTTTACGATTTACAGATGTTTATATAGTCATTTAAAGAGACAATTTTGTGGATTCATCAGAAAATTTACTGCAGGATTTAATCAATAGTAGAACAAGAAGACGGAGCATTAAAAACATTAAATTTAAGGTGTACTCTACAAAATATGTTATGTTGTTCACGTAGGCTTCGTCGGTCGTCAGATGTATTTACCATTTCATCTTCCGGGTTGGACCGAGTCAAATTGTTCTTTTTTGCCGAGCTTTCGCACATCATGTGATGGCTTCTTCAGGGCTGAAAAGAGAATGAGAGTTGTAAAGAGAGATTTTTAAAAATCCAGATGGTATNCTTACACAGTTTTCTACTTTCATACTCTTGATATCACATTATACTATAATTCTCTATTATACTAATTTCAAATATTACTGTATTCTCATGACATTGTATTTCTACAGCCCTGAAGATGGCTTACAATGTAAGCCGAAACGTTGGCAGATAATCCTTCATTAAAAAATACATTTTTTTATTTGTGTTTTTTGGATCTACCTCGACCGAACCCCAACTAAAATCATCTTAGAATAGCATTAAATTTAAGGTGTACTCTACAAAATATGTTATATCATATTATAATTATAATATTTTATTATGGTATATTGATGTTTTTTTGGTTTCTGTGGGACAGATAGGGATTTTAGAGAAGACTTGTTAAAGAGTCTATTCATTTCCAATCATAATTTTAGAAATAACTCAGAAAATGTAAACTGTTAAATGAGAAATTTTACTTTTTTTTTTAAGGTACTTGAAACGTAAGTTTTTAATTTTGTCTTACACCCTTCAAATACTTCCTTTTCTAATGAAATTCAGCAAGTCATCTTTGAATTTTAAAATAAAGACAGAGTTCGTAATTGAGTGAAATCAGACGATTCGGAGCTGAAATTTCATATAAGAGTACAAAAAGTTATTCGAATCAGTGGGGGTAATAATTAGAGTAATAAAACTCTCGAAGTTAATTATTTGTCCACCGAAAATAGTGGGTGACGACACGACATATACTATGCCGTTAGTTTTTCGATGTATCTCGTATAAGTAATATTTAATTCAAAGCAATAAAGCTCAATACAGTGGTGTTTAATGGCAAAAGAAATATTTGATGTTACATAGCAAAAAAAAATGACAGTGGGTGTTTAACTGCGTTGTCAAATTTAGTTCCACGGTATAGATGCTTCAGTTAATTGTTCTGATTAATGAATTTTGGCATATCACTTTCAAATGCGATTGAAGTGGAGGTATAAAAAAAAAAAAAAAATGTGTTTTTGCAGCAGTGAGCAGAGGGGTGTTTAGTGCAGACCGATTAAGCTGAATCAGAATTTTCATGTGTGGAGAATAAATTGGAGTTCAGGGAATTATACAAAATGGAAAGTTAAAATACAATTATCTTCATAAACTACAATACAGCCGGATACACTTAGTTTACAAGGTTTTTTTTTTTTCAATTTCGCTGTGTAAGTATTTATTTTATTAATACAAAAACTCTGACGGTTGTCATTATTCTAAACTAATTAATATTATTTATTCATTTACGCTCACTATATTGAAAAAAAGCTTTTTTGCTTGCACTTAACATTTTAAGTAATCCCTTTTTTCTATTTGCTCTGAAACGAACATTTTGTTACAATTAACATTTAAATGCCATAAGCCAATCAGTGAGAAAAACTACTAATTTTTACTTTTAGGAAATATTCAAACATTTTTGGTTCAGAAAAATCTCCACTTTTATTAAGGTTCTCCTCTTTATAGACTTTAAAAATTTATTTTCAATGTTTTCTCTGTTCCTATTTACGAGACACCAAAAATGCTAGTCGTTAAATACATGTAAATTAATAACTGCTTACACTAACCCTTGGAGTTTAAAATTATCGGCGACTCTTATACATCTGATTTTGGTTTGTAAAAAATTTAGGGCATCGATTTTCAATCAAAATCATTATAATAAATTACATTAGGAAAAACAGAAAATTGTGGTTTCTAGGCCGCGTAAATTGAAATTTGCGGTTTACGAAAATTCTTACTCCTATTTTTCAAATTTTGATTATTTTACTCATTAAATTAACTCCTTAAAATTTACTTTAACGAAAACGGAGTTGAGATTATTACTCTAAACTAAAGAATATGCTCACTGCAAAAAAAAACAAAAAACATTTTTTTTGTAGCACCTGACATTACCATAAGTAAAATTAGTAGTATTAAGTAAAACTAAAAACAGTATAGGATTTTGACAGATTATATATGTAAGGGACGAAGTGTCAAAAGCAGCCTCGATACGAATGTAATATAAGTTGATGTATTGAAGGGTATACAAAAACAATATAAATTCACACCTTCTCAAGACTAGGCACAGGAACTAATGCCTAATGATAAATTAAAAAATATTTGTCTTTTTTAAAAGTTTTTTTAGACATTTGTTTTGTGTAATTTCGCTTCAAATAGTGACAGGTTGATCCCTTGATTGTCCAGACGTTTCAGAATGCCTATACGTATACCTACGGCTTGCTAGACATTGACCGCAGACCAGATCTACTTAATGACCTCATTAGCGCTTATTGGCTCAAGTGAAGCTGAAAATTATCAACACGATTTTATGGTCAATTTTTAATATAGTATGAAGAAGAGCTAGTATCTTTTAACTAGAAAATAAATTCAGAGATAATATTAGTAACAAAAGAGATAAAAAATAATTGTTTATTTCGTAATGGGTTTCCCCAGCTATCAAACAATAACAGTATATTAAATTATGCATGTTACATAATTTTTATCTAGTGTGTTTTTAAAGTATATGTATCTTTTCCTAAATAAAACTGATTACGCTAATTATAGAATTATCTTTGGAACATAAATATATAATGAGGAAAAATATTAATATTTTCTTTGTAAGAATTCTTTAAAATATTCAAAAATGTCTATTCACCTAACTGTATGTTATAATTTAAATAATAAAATCATTTTGTTCTAATATATGTTAATGCTTGGATAAATATGTTTTTATGGGCTTAGATTTAAATAAATCATATTCAAAAATACAACTGTCAAAAAATTCTTTTTTTACCCCATTCTTTTTAAATTCCCATTTATTATTTGTAATAATCATATAAGTAGTGGAAATAGTATTTACAACACTAGCGATATGTTTCAAGCATTCAGAAATAACCCAGTTAGACAAGTCAAAGGTGGGAATATATTCTGAAAAGGAATAAATTGAAAAAAAAGTAAATAAAAAAAAGAATAAATAAACTCACTTGAGAGAATGTGTATTTGAAGAAGTCAGGCACCAGTATGTGAATGAAGAGAGTTCTCTGGGACGGTGGGAGTGGATTAAGTTGTAATACCTCCATGGAAGCCGTCTCGTACCAACGAGGACCTCAAAACACTCAGCTGAAGAGTTATCCCAGAGTTTGTTTATTATTTATTTCGGGTTCACATACGCTTAATCTCAGTGACAGCTATAGTGTTCGAGGCAGAAGTCTCAGACAGGGAGGGTTTTTTCAAACTGAACTGAAAGCGTTTGGAGAAATGATCGCTCAGAATGGGGTCAGGCAAAATCATGCAGGTGTTGTAGCAGGGTCATCACTCCTGATTCAACTCCTGATTCATATTACTGGTTAGGCTTAGTCAGTGGAAACTAAGTCACTTAACATATATATATATATATATTTCTGTGGGACAGATAGGGAT
>KZ808311.1:56460-78267 GCA_000696205.2 Oncopeltus fasciatus
TATATATATATATTTATGTTAAAAATGACTTCGAACACAAGGGTAGATTCAACACCTCAATCAGAAAAAATTTATTTTTTAGAAGGTATTTTTAAAACAATTTTTTGTAGATCACAAGCCATCTAGGTATCGAGTGAAATGAGGTTGTACTTCTTAAGAAATAATCAAAACACTCAACATGTCGAAAAATATTCTAGAGCACTTATGATGCAATAAGACGTGCCAAAACAAATTATAATCCTTATACTTAAAGCAAAAGTTGATTTATATTCTGCTTATTGGATTGCAATATTTTTTATACATGATTTGTATAATTATTTACAAAGTTTTTATTTATAAATAGATCATAAGTTGATTTTAAAATGTTTATACTGTTATCTTATAGGTTTATTTTATTTTTTTACTTCATTGCTACTATCAAATTCTATGCTAAGCATTATCAATTTTTCTCCGTGCATTAATGACCCTGGTAGTCGATGCTCAAAAAATAATTAATTAACGGCTACAATCCAAACATGAATCGGTTTCCAATATCAATTAAAAGAAAAAATTTTCACGAAAAAATGTTTAGCAAAATCTAGTTTTTACTATACGAAAAAACATTCTTTTTTATTTTAGAGAAGGCGAAAGATAAAAAAAAATTAGCAACAATTCTAACAAAGAGTACTTATTACCCGACAAGTTTCGTATTCTTAGGCGCCTTTTCAGTAGCTCAAATTATTTTTTTAATAATTTATAACGATGAACTTTGCGCTTCGAAAGCTACCTCAAGGCTGTCTTTAGACTATACTATATTATCTTTCAGTAAATTAATACTTTTCAAAAATCCCACTGTATTTTAGCACAATCAATTTCAAATATGAAAACCGTACTTAGTAAAAAAATAATACATACAGATTGGTTGTTTTTAAGAAGCACAGCTGAATGTATATAACAGCCATTTTCAGTGACAACATTGAGAGGTACGAAATGAAATATAAATAGGTTATTTAGATTTCCGGATTTAAAGAAGGTTAGAGGGCTGGAGAAGAAAATGTTGAAGGAATGCAAGTGAATAATGAAACCGTTTAATTCAATCTGACTTAATGACTGGGAACGGGCGTTATTCAGAGAGAAGAGTCCCCATTGTTCATGGACCTGTCCTGGGCTACTATCAGGTACCTATTCTTCGTCTGACTGCCTGTCACTCCTTACAATTAGGCAGAGGGCCTGCTTTGAAACAACCCCCCTCTCAACCCCTCCCTCAATCCGACTTCCCTCATACTATTTGTTCTCTTTAATTGTGCAGAGAAGAATTGTAAATAGTGCAGTCGTACTCCTAGAACGGCTAATCTAAATAGTATAATGAGTCGCCCTCAGGCTACCGTTTATTTGCAGCTCTACAATGGAATTGAAACACAAGGTATTTGTTAAAGGATTTCCCTCAACGTGCCCATGTTATTCCCGCTCTTCCTGTGACACAATGTTACAGAATGGTATAAAAGGAATTTCACTATCTCAGCCGGGAATTGAACCCGGGTCTCCCACTCGCCGGGCGGTATGCTACCAGCTACACCACCGATAGAGTTAAAGATAATTTCAGGCTCCCTGAAACTCACTATGAGTCTAACCGCCAAGTATGACGAATATATATTGTACTCGGAGGAGCGAACATTGCTAGTCATTTATTAGACATTACTAAGAGTCTGAGATTATCTTCAACTCCCTCGGTGGTGTAGCTAATAGCAAACCCACCCGGCAATTTGTAGAACCGAATTCAATTCCCAGCTGAGGAAGTAAGATTTTTAATTGAGGCAGTAAGATCAAAATTATCAATATGGTTTGCCTATTTTTTTTCCTCTGTAGAATCTTCATTTCGTGTTACAGGATGAGCAGATATTTATAAATATATATGGACATTAAATTTTATTGCCTTCACACGAGTTTAATAAGCTCTGCGGTTTTAAGGCCAAAGACTAACTCGAGGGCATTAAACGTGAGCGCTATATGAGAATGTCGTATGAGTACTAAAACGAGCACTATAACTTAAATACTGGGAAGTTAAAGTTTTACATTCATTATACCAAACGAATTTTTGCTACAGAACAGTACAGCCACCTTTAATGATTAATAAATTTATTCCTCCTCTAAGATCCTTCGTTCCCCCCTCATTTTAGCCCTTCGCAAACTCAAGAAACCGAATTCATAATGAAAGTTAAATACCGTTAGCTACAGCTTAATATATTATCTGAGTGGAAATGTAGATAATAATTTAAAATGCTTCTTCTAAAGTTGCGTAATTGTACTTAACGATAGTTACTTAAGAAAATTAAAAAATTATGAATAAAATAATTTCTAGTATAAAAATAAATAACTAAATCGTAATCTTCTTAGCATAGAAATATGCTACCAACTACTTTATTGTAAAAAGAATAATTTTTAAATTTATTTCGATATTTAAATTTAAAAAAAACAACAAGTTTCAGTTTTTTAGGATTAGAACAAACTTTTGCTGTAACAAACAGGTACTATTAAGTTCCCTTAATTCAAAATAAATTACACCTTTAAGCAACGATGTAAAAAATAGTAAAATTCTTTGTATATGATAATAATTTACTTTACGGACTTAATTCGAGTTATATAGAAATCGCTATTAGAATCTTCTAGGCCTCCCTCAGCCTTTCCTGAAGTTATAAAAGCAGCTCGCAAGAAGCCCCCCCCCCCCACCACAGTCAGTCATAAGTTTATCTCAGTCAGCGTTAGTTTCCGTGACAACTCGCGTGTCTCAGAGAGTCGGGCTGGTCGTAGCCTTTGCAGTGCCGGTAACAGTGAAGTCAAAAGTTCTTTTGAGGCCTCTACTTAAATAAACACACACACACACACATATATATATATACATGTTATGTTTTTGCAATGTTATTAACAATATATATATAATACATATGAGGGAAAAAGTATAAGAATAGAGCCGAGTGAAATATGTAATACATACATGAAGGAAGCCAAGGTTTCAGGATTCTGAAGGACTTCTTGGTCCTGACGGTGATTCGTGAAGGGTACATCCGTCAAGATGACAAATCCACGGCGTTAAGCGTCTCTCCAGGCTGGAACGAATGGGGTCTGGAAGGCAGCGGATATCCCGGCCGGCGCTCTATGTAAAGCACAGTTAAAGAGGACCCATACCGCACGAAGGAGCTGCTTTCTGACGAGCAGAGGAAACGTTATAAATAATATTTACAGTGGGAAGTAATTTATCTTCTCGGCCGTGGATAGTAGGAGGAATCCATCAATTCACAACATTCTTAACATCAATTTATTCTGCACCGTCCTCTTCTCGTTTTTCTTTCTCTCACATACCCTACTTCCCTCATGATTTTTCATAATGGAGGGAAGATTTTATACTTACCTGCTTTTTTTTGTCACCTTTTTCCCTAGATTGGGGTCAATTTTAATTTTGAGAATTTACTTTTAATTAGTCCGCATATACTTTCAACTCCATACCTCGTCAGTGTATTTAAGAGCTTGGAATAATCATAATCTCTGTGAAGATTTGTTTCTCTCTAAAATGAACTTATCTTTGTCAGATAAAGAAGATGATACTGTCCCATACTAAATTTGTGTAATAATAGCTCTTCTTTTTAATTGCCACTGGCTATTTCTACAGTTCATATAGCGAAACATTTATTATTATATTATATAAATTTCATAATAATTTATTACATAGATCTCATCTAATATTTGTAATTTATATTATATTCTACTTATGTTGAACAACATTAATAAATTTATCGTCTGCAAATACTTTCAATGCACACTTTGAGAGATGAATTGTACTTAAATCCGTATAAAGATGAAACACTTTTGTTATTTTAATTAAATGTTATGTGTATATTTATTTGTGAGTGATTGTTTTGGTTCGTTGAAAAAGAATTTTTCAACGTAAATGTCAAAAAAATGAACTTCACAACTATTATGTGCCATAAACTTCTCGTAACAATTATTACAAAGATAATACGATCATAAGTTTTATATGTTGTATTATATTAAGTAACTCTCATTCAATTTCAACTATTAACAATCGTAGCTATGGGTTTTTAAAAAGTTAAAGAGTATTTACCATAACAACAACAACAACAAGTTAAAGAGTAGTTATATTAACGTGTTCGGTTGAGATAATATTTGATTTTTTGTGAGATAATAATTAAGTATATGTTTTGACACCTACCTAATGTTTTGATTAAGTCACATTTACAAAGAAAAAGAAGAAAAAAACACTTATAAGTGATAGGAGAAAATATTCAAGATAATTAGTGTAAATTAAATTTTTAATTTGACATTTTACTTCTTTAAATACACTTTTAATTGGATTTCTTTTTGGTAGAAAATTTTTGGGTTCTGTCAAAGTTGGTCCAAAAAAAAATTCTATTTAAAGAAATGTATTATTTATTATCTGCTGACAATTCGGCTTATATTGTAAGCCATCATCAGGGCTATCATGAAGGTGAGAAAGGACGGGTAGCTAACTGACGACTACTAATGATTTCCACGGTCAAAATCTCTCCTTTTGGATTTGTTTTTAGTTAAATCTAATGATGGGGATTTTAGGATTTTCCTAATAAAACTAAATTTATTAATTATTATGAGTAATAGTCTACGAGTGGGATCAATGCAAAGTTTAATAATTTAATTTATTTCTTGACCAAATAACACAACTAGGATATTTTTTTGCCATTTCAGAACTTTATTCTCATTCAAATTCGTCAAAAAGAAATAGAGGAAAATTTAATTAGTTCGAGCAGCTCCAACATATCTGATTTAAATTTTTTTATATAATTAGAATATCAAACACTTTGGGTGTGGTGTTTACATAACATTAAAGTTATATTAAGTCCTCATAAAGATATTCAATAAGTGTAATGCTTTTGAAATCGCTTAAATGTGACACAGCTAATGCGTGACGGATTTTTTTTTCTTTTTTTATATATTTATGAATGTCTGGTTAATAAAAAATGTTTTAAAAAAAAATGCTCTGGGGGGTAAACGGGCAGGATGAGAGAGGACTAGAGACGATCTGCAGAAAGGGCGCTGATCGATCCTTACAATAGAGCTCCACCTCGTCGTAGTGCTCCGCTCTGTGGTGTCTCCATCTTCCCTTATCCCTGTCAACCCTTACCACCGGCAACCCCTCAGCTATCTAACCGGGCGTTTTTAGGCCCAGGTGAGAAGGTGGCTCGTACACCCTGGAGAGCTCGTTCCTCGAGAGCTCGCTTTGGAGGTCTGAAGAGGTTCAGACTTCCTGCAGACTCGGAAACAGTAGTAGTAGTTACCTAAAGTATTCCTCTGACATGTAAATAACGCCGAACAGTCCATTTGGAAGTCAGAAGCTTGCTCCCCTGAACGTCTTCAGCATGGTAGTGGACATTTCAATTGATTTTAGTAATAAAACAAAATGTCTGTCACCCAACAGCTGTGTAAACTAAGAAACTCGAGAGACAAAAAACAAGAATGACACCCCTTAAAATTTGCTGTGTAACCCTTAAACATGTCTTTTATCATTAAACATATTTGTTTAAAGTCTCATTACTCTCAACTAAATAATATGCCCCAATAAGTATTTCAGATAATATCCCAACCTCTATAGTACCAATTTAATTCCTTTTATAAAGAACTCTGCCCTACCTTTTTTTATTTAAAAGCCTAAATATGGCAAACTTATTTGAAAAAGAACAATTACTTTTAACTTTTAGAACGTAAAGTTAAAAATTTTACAACTTAGTGAATAAAAGGCAAGTTATTGTAGTTACAAACAATATTGAACAAATAAAAGTAGGTGTTTACCTTAACTCTCACTTATCAATATTGTGTGTAACTCTAATAATTCACCTTTTATTACATCACAAATCCGTGTGCAGTTTCATCAACCTAAACTAAATATAACGCTTATTGCATTGAAAAGTTCACTTTAAACTGAAAGTAATTACCATTTCTGCAGTTCCAATGTCGAACAGTACCGAACATACCCATTCGTTTTGCATTTAAAAGTTACTTGCTGAGTTTCATTGATAATAAATGTAAATGTCGCCTATATTTACAAACACTCACACAAGTATATATAAATACAAGAAAAAATTATTAATTTTTTTTAACCTGTTATAAGAAAACTTATATGGCTTGTGAATTAGTTAAAACCGAGGAGCAAATGTCTGGTTGTTGCAATGTATGTTCAAACAGTGTCTTCATGGGGTCACCTTACGAGCACAAGAAAGACAAGCTGAGTACCTGAGAAATAAAACATGTAATCAAGACTGTTTGACATTAGATCTGTACATCATTAGCTCCCCAGATAGGAAGATTGTATAAGTGCATTCAATATGTAAAGACAGAACTATTTCAGCCTAATGTGGTGGCTGAGACTCTTTAATTTGCTCCCCGACGATTAAGAAAGTAAACATTAAACATACCTTATATAGAGCAACTTTATCGTATTTTTTTTTACACAATATAAGGTGTAAGTAAAATTCCGACAGGATTCCTTTTAGCATGATGTAACAGTAAATTTCAATCTGAGAAGCTAATGTCTATGCATGTAGTTCAACATCGACCTTGAAATCATCCTAGAGACAAAGTGTTATTTTCAGGCGTATTATTATCCACATACAAAGAATTTCTCTAAGACATGAAACATCAAATTGTCATATTTATCCGCAGAACTTGACGTAAGTTGGGTTTTACGAGAGGAGACCGGCAAATGATATTTCCGGGTGAGCTAGCTCAATCCGTGCCGCTTTTTGGATGCTTAAAGTTCGACCATTTATTCCAGATGCTGAATGTTTCAGGGATTCAGAACGCAAGAATCGGGCATTGTTGACCCGATTCAGAACGCTGAATCGGGCATTTGGTGACCGGAATCAGAACGCAGGAATCGGGTATTTGGTGACCCCATTCAGAACGCAGGAATCGGGCATTTGGTGACCCAATTCAGAATGAAAGAATCGGGCATTTGGCGACCCGATCCATAACGCAAGAATGGGGCATTTGGCGGCCCAACTCAGAACACAGGAATCAGGCCTTTGGCGACCCGATTCATAACGCAGGAATCGGGCATTTGGCAACCCGATTCAGAAAGCAGGAATCGGGTATTTGGTGACCCGATTCAGAACGCAGGAATCGGGCATCTCCTCTCAAGTAGGGACAGAAACAGATATTCTTCGGGTATGTAAAATTCATCGATTTCCTCTAAACATGATTATGGATGTGCAATAAGTAGGTGAGTTAAAAGGCATGGTTGAAGGAAGGTTATACTATAAATAAAAGTGGAATGCTATAGGTTCATTTAGAGCTTGAAATACATTTACGTTTAATCAAATAACTTTTTCCCACTGATCAAGAGAGAAGAGGTTTTTTTTTCATTTTCATCTCATCTAATTTACATTTCCACAAGGCCAAAACATTTTCATTACAAAAGCTGAATTGTTTAGTGAAACATTCAGAAATCGGCCGCTGACGGTAAGAGAAAAAGAACTAATCAGTTAAGAACGAAGTTTCAGTCATGTTTAGAAACAGTTAATAATTGCTTAGCACAATAATGTTGGAACTCATCCTGCAAAATTTCCTTTGCTATCGCAATATTTATTTGGTTACAAGACTGTGTTCGAAACATGTAGCAGAATGACAAAGAAAGCATCTTTCATTGAAACAGAGAGAGAACATATTTGCCACCCAGATGATGATAAAAAAAAGAAGAATAAACATGTGATAAAGATATAGAAATAATAAAGACATAGTATGAAAAGTTAAACCAAAGCTGAACTAATTTGAGATTTGTGCTAGACTCTATCAGAAGAGGGCGGGGACTTAAGCTGAAGAAAGCTAGTGATATTTTACAGAATCTGAACGGAAAAAGCAAGACGGTTCTTCGGCCACCATCTTGCCGACCACGTTGGGAAAAAAATGAGGGAGAAAGACACCCCATATCTGGACCAAAACAAAATATCATCTCTTTCTAAAAAGGAAGTTTTCATATGTACATATATATAGTAATCAAGAACAGGTGGGATATAGAGTGCAGTGAACACACAAAAAGAAAAAAATCACATATTTTCTTTTTCTTTTTGTGTGTTCACTGCACTCTCTCTCCCACCTGTTCTTCATTACTATGTATCAAAACCGCGAGTGTTTCATTATATATATATNGTTCTTGATTACTATATATCGCAGCCCGTTTCATTATATATATATATATATACATTTAATATTTATATCTAGTTATGACATCTTTTTAATAATACATATTTTAATAAAAATTTTAATAATTAAGCTTTGTCGTTGGAGTTGTTAGTTTTTATTATTGCTAGTTTTTTTATAGCAAGGAAAAAGTAATTTTTATAAATATTATTTTTGAAATTCCTATTTTTTATGTCTATTTTATCTGACTTTCTTTAGATGTTCCCTCTTTTCAGGGGTCAATGGATTTAGCGCTTAACATTATGAATGAAAAGTCTTTCGAAATTCGCTATTAAAACCAGCAATTACGAGGTGGTATAATGAACACTGGGGAGAGAAGCCGTGATATTAAAACTAGTGCTTGGATTCATTAATTGAAGTAATCTTATCCATTCTAAAGCTCATTAGGATGGCTAAAAAAGTAAATATTTCAAATTAATTTAGTAAATTATTGATTAAAAATTGCTATAAAATTGAATAAAATGTAAAATTACTTAATTAATGTAAAATTGTATCCCTTACTGACTTGTCAGATCAGAAACGTTATTTAATAGTATTTTACCATTATTGATGAAACAGGATATGACAATGTCCTGTATTATAATATAATAATATTACATGAAAATAGTGTTAAGTCTATCCAATCAAGAAATCCTGATGTTACAATGACTTATTTATTCAATTTTTTTTTCGTTTGAGAATTTCTATTGTAGCTTAGATAATCAAAGTTATTCATATTTACTGAAAAACAACTTAAAAGTATTTGATATATATCATGCAAAGCAAACATTTAGGCATTCCATTAAAAGTGATAAAAAACCATGAGCTATTATAGTCAACGTTATGATAAAAAGTTAATGAAATTTGCTTAAAAAAATCAAATATTATCTGTACCGCGAAAACTGTTTTTATTACTCACATTGTATTAATTTAGAAAAATATTCTTTTCGAACGATCTCTCCGAAATTGAAGAGTAGGCCAGTGTTATTTACGCCTTTCTTACCAGCTATAAGACGTTTTCCTTAGGAATTTTTCATCCGAAAAATTAACAGACTTTCTTCTCTCTCTCTCTCAAAAAAAAAAATGTCATTAAAATTTTCCGGACAATAATTTTAATTTAAATGTAAGGAAGATGAAGGTCTTTTTCGACCCCTTGCTAATAAATGGAACTTACCTATATCTCATAATTAAGCGCGGGGGAAAGAGCCGGGAAAACTTTTTCATAACTTGCAGCAATAAGGGAGAAAACTCTCGTGACAATTTCCCCGGCTCCAACTTTTCTGGGGGAAATTTCTGAAGAGTTCCAAGGGTGGATTTAGATACATCTCAATTAAGGTAATTGTTATATATTTACGCGCTAGATCAATTTCACTGAATTGCTCCTCCCCTCTCACAGACTAATTTTCCTCATCTAATACACTCATTTATTTACACTTTTTTATATTAAAAAAAATAAGTAATAATAATGTATAATTGTATAAAAGTAGAAAGAGAGTGATTGTTGCATAGCAAGTACAACGAATTGTCTATATTTACATTTTTTTTTTAAATTATAATTAGATGTTCTTTTGTTGGGGTTCGGTCAAGGTATATCCAAAAAAAAATGTGTATTTTTTAAATTATCTGCCAACGTCAGTCATTAAAATGTGACCTTAGGCACACTAAGTTTCCTCTCACCTGCATGATAGCCCTGAAAATCGCTTACAATTTGAGATTTGAGCAATTATCTGCCGAAACGTTGGCAGATAATTAAAAAAATTAAAATTTTGTAAATTTTTTTGGATCTACCTTGACCAAACCCCCCTCCCCCTGCCAAAAAAAAACACCTAATCATAATAATAAATTTAAGAAAAAAAAAACTTAATTTAAAAGAAATTATATATTCCTTCAAAAATTAAATTTGGGCATTACAATAAATAAAGGGACTTAATAGCTGAAAAGTAAATAAAACCAACTTTTAAAAGAAACATTCACGAAGTAATGACTTAAAACCTAAAAGTTGATGCATTAATCAAAATAATAAAAACACTGCAACAATGGATTGCTACATAAACAGTGAGATATATTTAAAATGAATGAACAAGTATAAAAATAAAACTTCCAGTTTTTTTTTATAGAACATTTGGATATTATTTCAAATATGTCTTCATTACCAGTGACAACTTTTATTGCCGAAAGCATTATTGAAAACGTTTGCTCAACTTACGAGTCGCAATTTACGATAATAAAAAAATTGAGATGAAGATCAACAATTTTTTCCGAAATAATCCTATGGTCGATGCGTTTAATCGTAAAATAAAAGACACTTGACAATTTAGTGACTCACCGGGCCTTTATTTACCATATTATTTTATGCTTTATAAAATAATCTGTCTATAATTTTACTGCTGATGTTTATTTAAAAATCTAATAAAATAACAATCACATTCATCATAGTTGTTCGCGCCGTAATCCTCCTTTATCAGTCCCGAGCGCCTTAAATCTCGGCACAGGGGCTGACTCGCCTGAACTCGCGACCCTTATCTAAACTTATCGCCTAAATGCAGTGTCCCCCTACCTCTCTCTCACTCTGCTTCCAGCTCTCACTCTGCTTCCAGATCTCATAGGAGACACTCTGCTTCCANATATTTATCAACAAAATATTGGGCATCTGTATTGTTTAACTGGTTCTTGTATGACGCATTTTCCAAGTAATTAACCGCTTAGCGGTAGAGATTTACCATTGGTAACAGATTGAAGGAAACAATCAAGTTGGAGGTAAAAGGAATAGGTTGGAACACGTTAGAGATGAAGTAATGGAGGTGATCAAGGAGATGAGGAAGTAATTATAGAAAGGCTATCAGAGAGATGGACGAGAAGTCCAGCCATTAGGGGAGGGCACCCGAAGGGGGTAGTTCCAGAGGATCGGTGATCGAGGGAACGACAGTTCTCAGCCAGCCAACCCCTATCAGGCAGATTGCTCAAAATTGTATGTTTAACGGCCATTTCATTGATGATGCGTCCAAATCTTCCTGTCCCACTTCCAGCTAGACCTTTTAGTGCGACCGTTCTAGACCACTCTCGCCAAATCGCTTTCCCGCATGAGGGCAATCAACATTTATACTAATGTATAGAAAGACAAGATAATTGAAATTAACTTAAATAATTGAAATTAAATTTTTTTTTAAATAAGGTGTTTCAGCCCATTCCAAGCCATCCTCAATCTTTTATTTCAACAGTGTGTATAAATATTTATACTAAATCAGAAATTAAATTAGCTCAAAACAAATTAAGGAAAATTTGTTATGAAAATACTTAATGTTGAGACTTAATTTGATCCCTCTCCGTTTACTCATTGAATAATTAAATCGTTAAACAATGCTTTGTCCCGAGATTCAAGTGAACTTAATAATGAAATGTAAAACAATTTATTCCTATTCAAACATAATCTGCGAAGAATTATCCTTTATGTGGCTTCCATATCTTCAAAAGAAAGGAAAAAAATTCAGCACTTATACTTTCTATGAATTTATCTATTTGTGCTTTATTTAAATGTTAGTAAGCAAAATTAAAGATAACTAGTTACATCAATTATGGTCCATATACGGTATTTTTTAAGGAAACAAATAAACGAAATTTAAGGTTCTGCTAAATCATACTGAGTATGGATTTGTTAAACATTTATGGAAATAGTTGACTGATGGGAAGTTTTTGTTTAGAAAATAAATTGTACTACTTTTATATGACCTATATTCATCTAAGGAAATGGGTAAATTAAAGGCTTAAAATTAAAAACCGTTTTAAGTACCAAACAGGGTCACCTCTCATTTCTGATGAGAAGTTAGTCAGGGATTAGGTCTTGGAAAGTAAAGAATTAAAACTGATTTGTAAACAAAAAAAAATTTTTTTTTTGGTCCAACGTTTCGGACTAAATTTCAGGCCTTCATCATGATGATGACAGGATGAGAAGAGAGGGAGAGAGAGAGAGAGAGAGTGAGAGAGTCTCTCCTGATATGCAGTGACTACAGTATTCCTAAAACTTTTATCCATGATTCTTTAATTACATTGGAGGAGGGTTAAACGAAAACCATAATCCAAATTTTTATATGTTTCTCATTTTTAAGGTTACGAGAGGATGGAATTGATGAAATTTAGTTTCACGATTCAGAAAAGGTCTACAAAATATTTTTAGAATATTTTCAACATTATGAAGTTGTACCCAAGAAATTGGAATGTAACATCAATAAGAGAGTTTGTTGACCGTAGATATTATTCTAAGATGATTTTAGTTGGGGTTCGGTCTTTTATTAAAAAAATACATTTTTTTTAATTTGTGTTTTTTTGGATCTACCTTGACCGAACCCCAACTAAAATCATCTTAGTGTAATATCAATAATCCATTTCACAAGAAGAGAAGCTCAAATGAATGTAGCAGATAGAGATTCCTGTTCTGTATTCTGTATGCTCCTCAGAGGTGGTCCGTAAATATAACAATTCAATTCTAGTAAGAAAACCAGAGTAGAGGGATAAGTAGTGGAGGATATAGAAAAGGCACAGAGAGCTTTCAGGCCTAAACGGCTAAGATATGGGCATAGATATGGGCCATGACCATATCTTCTCTCTACCAAGGACGAAGTAATACCATAGGGAAGTCGTGAAACGAGAAAAGAGCCCCTACTTTGCTTCCTTTAGGGGGCGGGGACAGCCATTTAATCAGATCCCAAGCATGAAATTTGAGCAGAGCCCTGCCCGCGAAGGAAGTTCCAGAAAAGTTGATATATGCCCCTAAGCCCGCCTGTCACAACTCAAAAAGTGTTGTCAGGATTAATGGATGACATAATGTCTGAACCATTTTTCATGAGTAGGAGGGTTAAAGAGGAGACAGTCCTAATACCCTTTTATTCATTGTAATGTAAGAAGCAAACAATTATCGGTAAATAAAATATGAGAAAAATATTGGCCCAAACATATTAATCTTCGTAGATGATAAAGTCCTAATCTATTTTTCTGATTTACTCATCTATTTTCTCATCCATACTATGTACTGACTTAAATGAATCTCTTTAAGAGGCAGTCACATAATAGGATGCTGAGCATAAGAAAAAGGAATGATCCTAAACTTCAGTAAATGCAAGGTGAAAGTGCTGGATTTAGAGACAGAATTGTTATGTTATGAAATGCAGAGGAGAAATGAAGGAGTACAGGTATTTTCGAACTGTGATCAGTAGAGATGGGATCTTCCATTAGTAAGATGAAACTGGATCATGAATTATTCAGCAAGATAAAGAAGTCTGACAATTTTGACAATAACCTTGCAGCACCCTGGCTAGGAAGAGAATAATGTCAAGCTGCATAACTTAAAAGCTTCGTAACTACGTACCCTTTTCTATGGAAGTGAAGTCTGGTAGCATAAGACATTCCCTGGGTTTGAATCATTGCTGCAGAAAGGAAGTACATTTGTAGATTGGCTGGAAAAGCAAGAGGGGAGACTAAGTCCGAAATGATTTGGTTTTCCACGTCAAGGAAATGACGTGTTGCAAAGAGGCAGCCGAAATGCCAGGGTAACCTGTGAAGGATATGTGAAGATCACACTCTACGAAAATTTTCGGACGCCAGACTCAAAAGAAGACTCCATTGGGGAAACAAAAGAAGAGTAAAGGACCATAGAGCCTTAAGGCCCCTACCTGGGACGTTAATCCATTAATGCTAAAGAATTAGCTTAATTTGGAGATCTCCCGCGAAATGGAATCATTTTATTCAATTTTTTAATTAGGAGTGGGGTCAATATGGCCTTTTCTCCGTGCAAAGTGATGTTAAAATGTTATTTTATTGTTATTTTGAATATTTTTTTAGTATAATTTTTTTCTATTGTAAATTGTCTATGTCAACAAATTACAAGATGTTGTTAATAACAGAATGTAATAAATTTAATAAGATTTTTATTTCTTTTTGCAAACCGTAAGATGAGTTCATTGATAGCTAAAACCGGTTTAGTGGGTGATGTATTTAGTTGAAGAAATAAAATTAAAATATTAATATCTACATTGTTTTTTAGTCCTATAACATTTTATTTATCGAATAATAATGATATTTAAGGATATTCTTCCGAGTATTAGGCAGAATACTNAAAAAAATGTATTAAATATTTATTTTGTTAAGGTAAAGTTGGTCTGAGTGTTATTTTGTTTTGTTTTTTTTCAAATTTTATTTCTTCTCTTTTTCCTTCTAATTTCATAGCTAATTAACTCCATATAGAACAATTTTTTTTTAAATGTTAGCTCATTTTACATATTTTAAATTATTATACATGTAATCAGAAATTAAAAATAGCCAAAATCCAATCTAAAATAATGGAGACATGATAAATACCTTGATCTCAGCTTTCAATTACAGGTAATCTTTTCTGTGGATGATAAGGAACCAATATCTTTTTTTTTTTCTTTTTTTTTTTAATGAACTGAAACGAAAGGCTATTAAATATTGTTTTTAAATACTTTTTTTTTTTTTTTCATTTTCGTTCTTTTTCTAATATTCTCGAGATTATTAGCCTTTGAATCAATAACGATATTAAACTCCCTTCAAAGACACAGGATTAAACTTCAACCCCCACCCCATTTAGTATATTTCCCTCTTTTAAAAAGGATTCTTAAGATAAATATTAAGATTATTTTCTTTTGAAGTTTGTTTAGATATGCTTTCAAAATAATTTACAGGAATTTATAATAGATCATATGATATGGTATATCCGAAATTCAAGAGTTACAACATTGTGGGCGTAACTTATTGGGTAAATCTTCTAGATCATTTCTTTAACCCCACAGTAACAACTTCACAAACACACACACACACACACATATATATAAATATTTAGCTAGACAGTGGGCATATAACAGATGGCTAGAAGTTTCTAACAACCGACTGTAAATGTAGGAATTGTTATTCTTGTTAATTAGTAATAATTTATAATTAGTTTTAACTACGACTATTTAACCCCAAACAGCCTGTTATTGTACAAGTACTAATACGAATAATTTTATGATATCACTAGTTCTCCTTTATTGAGGTTTTACAATCAGATGGAAAGAGGTGGATTATAGCCTACTAAACAAATCTTGTTTCATTATTCCATTTATTCCCTTATAGATATCTAGTAAGAGAAAAAAATAAAAAATAAGTACGGAGATAAAAATGTCCTCGGCCTGATCCTAAAATCAATCAAAACACTTAACATATATTATTTTTCAATATTAAGTCCCATCTCACCATTACATTTAATTAATAATTTTTTTAACACTACAAATAATAATTTTTTTCTCTATGGAACCAAATAAGCCTCTTTGGGTTCGTCTTACCAGAGGTCCTCAACGAGATTCAGGAACAGAAATTAGTCACTGGGATCTAGGTAGATCTGGACAGTAAGGAGGATGGTTGATTACATCGAAGCCGATTGTGTCAATCCTGGCCATCACATTACGAAAAGGTGTGCAAGTGGCAATGCAATAGCAAGTACAAACTGATGTAAAGAAAAGTACTTTAAGCACTGTCAAAAAATGGCAGGATTATGAAAATTTGTGTGAATATAATTACTGATTAGATAAGCATGATAAGGTATAATTCCTTTATCCTGAGTAATTTTTAATCCTTCATAGGAAAGCCATGAATTTTATGGTCTTCTGTCAAATATCATAAACTTCACATCTAGACATTTGATTCCTCCAACGATTCGATTGATCATATCTGTCCAAAATTAATGTTTACATAAGGAGTCAGCTTTTCTCGCCCAGTGGGTGCACTTCATAATAAATTAGTAGGTGCACAAAATTAAAATAATTATAAATAGGTTAAATGTAATTAAAGTGTTCTTATATGAAAGAAAATAGGAATTATATTTATTAATTGCAATGGGACTATTATTTTAAAATAATGAAGGTAATAAAACAATTAGAATTTTAATTGAACAAAAAGGTATTATGCACATCATATTATCTAAATTAGTAAACAAGCAATGGGTGAAGATGTAATTGAAAAAAGAAATAAGATGGAAATCCACTACTTTTCTCATTAATAATTATTTCTCTAAATTCACTACAATTTCATTTTAATTTTTAAGTAATTATTAAAATACTAAATAAATAATAAATAAACTCACATTTTTTTTTGGAAAGATATCTTGATTTTTTATTAATTCAAAAATTTTAAAATGAGTACAACATAACCCTGTTAAAATACAACACAAATACATTATCAAAGTACATAATGTACCTTATTTTACAATGAAATAAATGAACAGATGAATATTTAAAAAAATGAATAAAGTCTCATATATAATAAATGGAATAAAACATTCCTTAGAGAGCAGTTAGAATTTAAATATATATAATTTAGGACAAACCTCATCTCAAAATCGTTGTAGTTTAACCGATTAGCTTCAAGAGAATAGTCAATTTAGTCAAATTAGTCAATAAATGACAAAAGGCAATCCTTTGCAGCAGATGAAGGAATGTATGTGAATGTCTGTTTTTGTGAAAATCGTTCCTTAACGGCCGAATAAGCTGAGTCTTTATTCGACAAGTTCGAACACAGTGGTCACCAAGGTTTATATCATGTGACGTGATAATAAATTTCTTGTTTGAGATTTAGTTTTCTTCGTAGAGAATGAAGTAGCTTTTACAAGCTGGAGTTCTTTCTTATCGATGAACAGAATGTCAGTGAATCGACTCTTGAGGATTCGTGTTTCAGATCCATGGTGTTCAGAAAGCGCTCCAGTCTGCCGCGAAGAGAAGTAATCTTCCCTTCCCGGCGTCAATGTTTTTCCAGAGGGAGGGGGTGGGCTGAGGGTCTCTTCCTTCCGGATTCCCGGAGCGAAATTTCCTACGAAACAAAAAAAAAATAAATAAATAAAAAAAAATGTAATGGACAGGGAAAGGACAGGATAGCTACTAGAACTGAAGTAAAAATCTAACAGAGAACAACTAATGTAAATTGTCTTGAAGAATAAAAACAACAAAAAATAAATAAAAAGAAATAATGGATAAATAAATAATGTACATGTACTGATAGTAAATAAAACAATAAGACAGCATCATTGAAAAATAAAATAAAATAAATAGAAAAAATATTACACAATTATAGAAAGATAGGAAATTTGCCTAATGCGCCCCAGTCCACTACCATAAATATCTTCAGTTAGCCAGATAGCCCATGGTCATCCAAACATATCCAGGTCTTCTGGAATGTTGATAACTATCACGGGCGAGCCATGATCCTGCCGACATATGACCTGGCCACCAGAGTACCATTCATATTTGATTTTGCTTTCCTTTTTTTGGCGTGCCAGGTAGTAGTGATGCTTATTAGTGGTGCTCATACTCTCACTCAGCTAGATGGAATGGGCATCATTTTCCTCCCAGCCAATATGCTGGGTTGTCAGGTCCCTCTTCACTCTTCTCAATCTGACAACCTCATCCCATATAGATTGAGGAACGAACCCATAACCAGTGGTCTAGGATCATCTCTTCGCTGATGATGCCACTCCACTATATCTAGATCTTCATACCCAGACTGGCACTTATACTCGTTACTAGACCAGCAGGAGTTTCACGAGGTAACACCCACTGCACCAGTAACCCTCAAACTTCGATAGATCTGGAGAGTAATTCCTGTTGGGTGTGATTAAGACTCACCTCCAGTTATGTCACCCTCGANCTATATAATTAAATAAGCAAAAATGATTATTTTTTATTCTATCCTAAAAAAAATTATAAGCAACATCAAAAGAAATTTCCATCTAAATGTTAAACAATAATTGATTTTGAAATTTTTATATTTAAATAGTCGTGACTGAGAGTATGCCATAAAACTAATTTTCAAAGAGGCTGATTCATTGTTAGGATTTTAAAAGCCAATAAATAACCGGATAGTTGGAAAATACCTTAATCGGAATATTAATGGGGGCAATGGTGAACTAATTGACTAATATGAGTTCGTACCTTCCATGTTTTTGTTTTTTTTACCAAGTACATAATGACTTTTTAGCGAAGGCTTCAAATTCAGCTTCACGCCATTAGCATTATTAGCGAAGCACACCTTTAAGTGCAAATATAGATCCTACCTCCTGCAGATTATGGAGGATGGGTTCGAACGCCATACCAAGGGCATGCGCCTAATGAGGTATCAGCTTGAAGCGTAGCCCCGCACCATGGCGCAGTAATCTATCCGTAACTCCTCTTTTATTACCGTAATAAAAATGAGCCCATCCCCCCCCCCTCACCCATCCCCTCTCTTAGTGACAATAACGAGCCGAGTAATAAACCTGGAGCAACGCTTCTGTGTTCCAGCTTTACACTTTACTCCCAGAATAGAACCTTTAGTGTTTAATAATTCTCAGAGCGAGACTCAGAACTGTTATTACAACTGGAAATAAAGTTCATTTACATATATCTCATCAAAATACATAACTATATTTTCTTAAAGTTCGGTTACCAGCTTGTTCTAATCTTTTTAAGCAGTATTTCTTCTTTTTTTTTATCATTAAACTTATTTGATCACCACAATGAATTAAAAAAAAACAAAGACATTCAATGTCAATCACATGAGGAGAGAATGCGACCAATGACAATACTCTCAAATTATTTATAGATTATGTCCCCAGGAGGTTACGGGGCCATCTTCGTTTGAGTTGACGGTGAGGGTTGTATGGGTTGGAGTTGGAAGACGTGGTCTGTGCCAGTGGATTAGGATGGAATGGCAGTTTACTGTGGAAAAGGGTGAAGCGGGAAGAAATGAGGTCTTAAACAAAAGGAATATTATCGTGGTGAAGGGAAGAATTGGATACGTAATAGGGAGCATTTGTGATTATTGGAGGGTTTTGGATTGAAAGGACTGGATTCGTTGGATGTTGGAAGGCTTGGCGGCACCCCAGATTTCTACACCGTAAATCCAGATTGGTCGTAATAAGGTTTTGTAGAGCGTCAGTTTGTTTTCAATCGTAAGATTGGAGTTCTTGTTTATGAGTCTGCATAGAGGTCCATATCGTCGATTGAGTTCTTGTCTTTTACCATTAATGTGTTCGCCCCATGTAATTCGTGAGTCAAGATGGAACCCAAGGTAACGAACGGAATTTGAATGTGGTAAAGGAATATTGTTAAATTTCACAATTCAGGGAAGTCTTTTTTCCACGGTTGGAAATTAACTTAAACCCATTTTGCTTCATTGATTTTTATTCTTTATTTTCCATACCATTCTTTGGTTTTCGAGGTGATCCTGAAGGTTTTTAGAACCAGTTTTAGGATCGGGATGGGAGGATAAGATAGCTTTATTGTCCGCAAATAGAGCTAAGAGGGTACTTGGATGGGTAGGGATGTCAGCAGTGCACAGGATAAATAGGATAGGTCCAAGCACACTATCTTGAGGAACTCTCGCTTCCACTTGGAAGAAATCGGAATAATCTTATCCTTGCTGAACCCTAAAGAAGTGGTGGATAAGTAAGATTTAAGGATAAGGTAAGTGTTACTAGAAAGTATGGTTTTCAGTTTCAGCAGAAGACCACTGTGCCAAAAAAAATCCTATGCTTTGGGAACACCCAAAAAAGCTTATGGGGAGTACTCTTTGCGCTCATGGGAAGAGAAAATGTAGTCTACGACTCGAAACATTTGCTGAACAGTAGAATGCTTACTTCCGAAGCCGAACTGATGATTTGAGAGAATATTGAAGGGTTCTATGGAAAGCATCAAACGTTTTAACAGTATTTTTTCGAAAACCTTTGAAATTGTAGGAAGGAGACTTTTAGAACGATAGGATGATGGGTTATGTGTTGATTTTTCAGGTTGGGGAAATTGTATTATATCAGAATATTTCCAGAGGTGAGGGAAGTGGGTAGTCCTGAATATACAATTATGAATGTAGGTCAAGAATTCAATTGCCTTTTTGGGAAGATTACGGAAAATTTGGCAGGTGATTAAATCATATCTGGGTGATTTGCCCTGAAGCAGATGAGAGATTATATACTTGACCTCGGAATGTCATTCCTTCCATGCCTTGATTGGCAAGGACATATGTAATGGCATGTCCAGGAACTCCTCAGTCTCCGCGGCATTGCAGTATTTCTATAAATAAAAAATTCAAAATCTCATTTATCATTAATAAATGTTAAATATTAAACATGAATATTGAAAAATATAACATGAAAGTTAAACAGAGTTAATAAATAATGATGAAAACAAATTTAAATAATAATTCTCTAAATAAAATAAATACAACTTATTCAAATACAGTCCGTTTATAGCTTTCTTTCATAATTTCTTATTTTTTCAGGAAAAAAAAAATGAGTTTCTTATTTAAAAAATTAAGCTAATTGAAGGAAAAGTAATTTAAAGTTCTATTGAAAAATTTATTTTCTCTTCATCTGACGTAATATTTAGTTTAGAATAAATTTACTTAAGCCTCATTTGTTCGTTAATTAAAGATTTACATAAGGAGAGAGCTGGAAGATTGATTTACCATAATCTAAAATTGTTCTCCATAAATAAGTTGGGCAGGTTGATTTTAAATACAAATAGAAAGGCTGAGTTCTTTATTGAGCTAAATCAGCTTAAAAAAGGGGAAATTTGAAAAATTCTAATGAAAATATCTATGAACTATAGCTCAGAAGATTTTCATTGGCTAAAGCTATTCCTGCTTGATATATTTATTTCTGTAAATTATTGCTCCGAATTTGATCGGTCAAATAGTGTGTGGAAAGTCTCAGAAATAGGTGCTTACTATACTTTATATGTTCCAAATAGAATATATCATTAGGAAACAGTAGTGGTGCAGCAAATGGAGGGTCAAAATAAATAAATATAAAAGTGTCCAGGTCAAATTCCTACTAAGGAATGATTCCAACTAAAGTTATAAGCAATAACATCCTTACACCAATTTCTGATTCAGTACGTTACCTTGGGTTCCATTCTGACTCACTACTAAATCGGAGCAAACAAACTGAAATCAAACGAAAAGAATTCAGCAGATTTACACGGAGTAGAACACACATACGACATTAATACGACCAATATGGACCTACAGTGCACTTAGGTGGGGTGCCGCTAAGCCTTCCAATATCCAACGAATACAATCCTTTCAATACAAAACCCAAGAGTGATTAAAAATGCTTCATATTATGTATCCAGCTCTACCCTCCATCACGACTTTAATATTCCTTTTGTGCCAAAACTCATCTCCACTCGTTTCATGGTCTTTCACAGTAAACCCCAATTTCATCCCAAAATTTCATTCATACGGCCAATCCGTATCGTCTGACTTCAATCCCTACAATCAACTCCAACGACTAAAAAAAAGCTGGCCTCGTGACATTTTGGGCCATAATGCCTAAATGAATTGGGAGTGGAGTCGATGGGCTCTTTATTTATTCGAAGTGATTTTCATATATTATTATTATTATCTGTTTTTCGTTCCTTTCAGTTTTGCCGTTCTCCCCTATGCTATTGTAATTCACAGCAAATAGAATAAGGTAGTTAGAAAATTGCAAGATACAATTTGTTTTACAAAACCTAATAAAAAAGTAAGTATTAAGAAAAATATGGTAGAAATACATTCGAGTAATTGAAAAACTATTTATATATATATATA
>KZ808311.1:92997-103354 GCA_000696205.2 Oncopeltus fasciatus
TATTGAAAGGATTAATTATATAAAATTGGGAGACAAATGGGGTTGGTTAAAGGAGGGTCAAAACTTCTATATAATTTATGATTCAAAGATCATCCGATTCCCATAAAAATTTAAGAATCTCTAGTTTCAAGAGAAATATATAATTTTTTTAATTATGTAACTTTAAATGTATTACTGGGATTGACGATTTAAATAAATATGTGTACTTGATGCGTATAGCAATTGCTAATATATATTGTTTCATGATGGCAGTCTTAATTTTATGTTTTATATAACTATTTATACCTATATTTAATTATAATGTTTTGTAATATGCATAGAATATGATTTAATAATAATAATTCAGGACAGCCGTGTTTGTTACAAACATATCATTTTTAACAACGAAATTATATTATAAAAATATTAAATAATCAATCATCAATTTGTAGAATGAGGCTTAATGTACACAAATTTTTTGTAAGAAATATCTGATTCAGATGTACTACGTGGCCATAGCACGTTTTTTTAGAAGTTTCAATATTTTTTTAATATATTCATGAAATATTTAAAAGAAAATGAAGAATTTGAACTGAATGATTTGGAGTTTCATTTCTAGAAGCAAACAAATTCTAGAAAAATCAAAAGCACACAAGCTGTTTCTAAGTTTGCTTGAAAGCAAAAGATATTGGAAAGTAAACAACCATTCAAATTAAGTTTTTATTATCTTCCTTGTATTGTAATGCACCCTTTCTAATGCTATTATAAAACATAAATAAAGTTTTAAATATTCCACACATTATGTTACATACACTTTTATACATTAAGCTAATATTAACGAAGATATTTACGATAGCTGAATATAATCACACATTAAATTATCTAATTTCTCTGTAACGATTTTGGTTGAAAATACTAGTGTGTCCACGCATCCACATACGACAACTCTGCAATACCAAAATTGAGACAAGAAATGGACGCAAGTAATAGATGAAACTCCAATTCAAATAGTTCATGTCCATCAAGTAATAAATATTGGACGACTCTTGCGTATTAAATTTTGGACTAATATATGACATACATGCCAGATATAATCAAAACTCAATCCTTGAAGCATTGTGATATTTTTTTTTTTGAACATTCAAACGGGTACCATTCACCCAGAAAGCTACATGTAAAGTCGATTTAATAAAAACAATAAATCGTTCTAGGGAAGAAATTTAGGTTACAATTGAATATTTTCCTCTTTTTTTTCAGAAATATTTTTTATTTTAAAGTGCTCAATATATTTTTTTTTAAGTTAGTAACTTCGAAGGGAAACTACTACTCTAAAGTATGATACTAAAGTGGATGTTGACATTTGTGGCGAGATTCTGGGGTGAAAACAGGCAGAGCAGACGTAGTACCTGTTATTGTGGATCCCTGCCAGACTGGTGACAATCCTTATGTGTGACCTAACCCCACCACTTCTTCTCCAGCCAAGGATAATTCACTCTCTGGCTCCCCTCCAAATATTAGTGGGCATTCGCCTCCTAGGATTTCGCTAAGGAGAGTTTACCTTCATGGAAAGTCGTCATACATGGACTCCTGGCAGGTTTCGCTCGAGCCGTCCGGGTTATTCGTACGGGAAGCCTAACACCGGTTTCAAAAATATGCTAGGCACATGATCCGTTTAATATATACATGTGTTCAGATAATTGAGCAAACAAATGGAAGAATTGTATGATTATTACCAAGTAATAACATATTCAAAATAAGCCTAAGATGATTTTAGTTGGGGTTCGGTCAAGGTAGACTCAAAAAACAAATTTAAAAATGTATTTTTTAATAAAGGATTATCTGCCAACGTTTCGGCTTACATTGTAAGCCATCTTCAGGGCAATCATGAAGACGAGAGAGGACGTCCTGTGAACTTAGGGACAGGACGTCCTCTCTCATCTTCATGATAGGTAGGTGTGGCAAATTACTGCTTTAATGATATTTCAATTTTTTTTCTTGTCAATAAGCTGTGTGTTTGCATGTTTTTTTCAAATTGGTTCTTTTTCAAATTGTTTTTCATAAACTTAGAATTTTCTTACATAGCTTTCTACATTCATACTCTTGATATCACATTATATTATTGCAATTCTCTATTATATTATTGTCAATTATTATTGTATTCTCATGACATTGTATTTCTACAGCCCTGAAGATGGCTTACAATGTAAGCCGAAACGTTGGCAGATAATCCTTCATTAAAAAAAAACATTTTTTTAATTTGTGTTTTTTTGGATCTACCTCGACCGAACCCCATCTTAAATCATCTTAGAATAATATCTACGGTCAACAAACTCTCTTTTTGAACTTTTTAAATTAAATTTTTTTTAAAAAGATGTTTTAAACATAAAATAGCACAATAATAACAAATATAACCTCACAGTCCTCCCATGAGCTAACAACAAAGGAGGTAGTAAAAATTGTATTTATCTATCTTAAAATAACACTTTCACATATTTACGGTCAACAAACTCTCCTTTTGAATATTCAAAATAAGTCTTGCTGAAACATTAAATAAGTCACGAAGGATATATTAAATGAAGAATAATTCCCATTGACTTGAATATTATTAGTGTTTAGATTACTTGCATGTAAAATGTAACTTCAAATTTTAATTTATGTAATTATTTAAGCATTATATGAATAATATAGGAAATTTTAGAATTAGAACGGGGTTAGTGCCTATTACTTTACCCACAATGCTTTTTTTTTGCCTAGTAAAATTAAATTGAAAATTTACTCTTATGTATGTAAATGATAAAACGATGTAAATCTGATATGTCAAAGTCTATGGAGATATTGTCAGAGCAATTATTTCTAAAATTTATCCTTTCGAGTACAACTATTCTGTATGCGAAAGTAATTTTATTCTTTTGTTAAAATATTAGATAGCAGCACGTTTTTGTTGTTTCACATTATATATATATACTCATTTTGTATGTATCTCACTATTTAGTTATAAAATAGGTTGATGTATACTTTTTCTGTACTATTTCTGTGATAATTCTATGTATATTCAAATGGAAGTGTGTCTAGAACATTCTAACACGTAAAAGTAGAGCCGGTTATCTTTACTTGATAACCCTTTCTAGGACAGGAAGTGAAATTGTTATCATAGAAAAAAAAAACAGTCCAGCAATAGGCCGTGTAGACTCAGAGGGAAAATACTTTATAAGGGTGTGTTTATTCTTCATCTACGGCACACTAGAAAAGACATGTGGCCAATACACCTGTCTGATTTCTTTTTCTTGGTAAAATAGTAGGGCTGGGTGTTATGTAGGGCATACCAGAAATCTTTTGGCTCATGGCAAACACAAGCACAGAAAGTGCCTTAACAACCAGACCAGTGTGCTCCTTCTAACCAGTGGAAAGGGATAGTTTTTATTTGGCTCAAAACAAAATTTTTTAATATAAAAATAAACAAATTGATTAAAATAATTAAAATAAAAAACTTTATTTTTTATAATTTATTTATAATTATTCGGTTTAAAAATAAAAATAATAAGAGTTATCTTGGTTATAGCCTTAGATCGAGCCTTATGGTTTGAATGGTGTCTCTTGTTACTTTCTGAACAAAAATCCAAATATTTCTGTTATTTGAAGCATTATGTTGTGAAAAACTTGAGGTCTTTTGATGTTGGTGCTACCGGTACCGTACCAGGTAGGACATGAACAAGTCAGTCGTGAGAGGACGTGTAAAGCCGTATGAAGTAGTAGTACCCGTATATGTTTATCTTATTCAGAGAAGAGTACATTGCACTTTCCAAGTTAAACTCATTAGTTCGAGTGGTATATCGATGGCGAAAGTTCGGATCTAAGAAGCCCTGGGGGGGGGGGGGGGGTATCTGTAAATATCAAGGTGATCTAAATCGAGCCCCGAGAGAGAAGGCAGCCACAAATATGTTGTTGCCGGGGCTCCAACCACTACCGCAGAAGTATCCCCTCCACAAGACCGCCCCGACGTTCCAGTGTGAAAACAACAGGCTTTGTTTTCCCAGCGATTACATCACAGGGGAGGATTTATTGTCGGAGCGGGGTGTGTGTGTTCCCCTTAGTTTGGTCTGCACACCCCCCCCCCCTGTGCTCATCCTCCCTCTCACTCATTGAAGTCACAGTAAAAACAGAGACTCAGAAGACCATTTGCGAAGACCATTTTCGAAGACCATTTGCGAAGGCTATCTTCTCAATTTTAGCAATTGGAAATGGAAAATGGTTGTTGTTTGAACTGTTAATAAATTTAGATAACGCTTTTTTTTTCATCAAGTAAAGTTTTTATTTAAATAAGATAAAAACGCAATATTTTTTTTTTCAAGAGAGTAATTGCTAAGTGTAGGAGACTTATCCACAGAACTGGATACTGAATTTTTGTTTATTGATGGGAGTCTAAAAGGTTACCTAGTGCATACATAAAGACCAATTTTCATGTAGAAACTAGGTGCTATTTTGGGAATTGTTTCATAAGGTCATTGTTTATTTTTTTTATTTTTTTTTTGGTTTCTTAACAGGAAAATATATTGCTTCTATTCTATAATTAAAACAGATAATGTCTTTCTAGAAATATCCGGCATGATTTCTTCTGGGATTTTAGTGTTGTTGAACCTCTGAAACTGCTAAATGTCTAGTGCCTCCCTTCAAAGGACTTCGTATTCCGGAGTGACGTGTCTCGCTGGTAAGTCACATCAAGGTCAGAAAAGGCACGTCCACATTTTGGCAAACATGCATTCGCATGCCCAAAAAATTTTGAATTTGAATTAAGTAAACTAAATCATATTGAAGTCATCAATCAAGATTAGTATTAGCAAATATTTATTCTGATTGATATTTAAAGGAATATTACGTTTTTTTCAAATCTTTTACGAATATTAATATTGAGGAAATCAAGCTGTTCACATTGGTAAAATTGTATCGGACATTTGAAATGATTCTCTGTCCTATTTATTAGAAGCTACAAATATAATCTGTTCAAGGATTGTACTAGAAGCCTTGGTACTTCGAGTTCTTTTTAAGAAATATTAGTTCTCGTATTCCCTGCCGAGGTGCGCTGCATTCGAATTGTTAGTGGATCAGCGGGAGTTTTGTGTACTCCACCGGAAAGGTGTCACGCAGAAGTTCCCTTCGAAATGTAAAAGTTCAAGGGCCTCAAATTTTACTATATACAGGTCAGTCTACTGGAGACGACTAAGGGAGTAAAACCCTACAGAAAAACACTGGCTCTCTAAGGTTAGCGTTAGATGTAATCTGGATCAATCAATTTTATCCCCCCCCCCAAAAAAAAAACTAAAAAAACTAACCGGTCGCGTATTCAAATGTGTGAATGAGGATGTATATATAGATATGTAAGGCAAGTATAGATCTTTTAGCTAAGGTTTCCTAGGATCTGTAAAGCCAACCTATTGTTTATAAAGTTTGTTTATTCCATCAATCGCGACCAATTTATTTAAATAAAGAAATAAAGAAATCAAATACATAACTAAAGTTCGAGATCATTTATGGCTGTAATCAGCTGTGGGATCTTGATTTGTAGGAAAAAGAGAACTTAAATCTATTACCTTCGTCACTGATTAAGAATTTAAATTAAACAATAGAACGATTTGATGTTGTTAAAAGGATTTTTTAATATATTTATACTTTTTATCATTTATATCAGGAACGCATATTAAAATATATATTTTAGAGAGTTTATATGAATAGTGTCGTTCTACCCTATTTTTAAATGAATGAAATAAAATTTAGTCTTTGAGCATTTTAGGTAAACTATTGCTTAAATTATAAAGCAACGTAAATTAAGAGTAAGAGTTTTGAGTGGAGGCTTACAGTAATGGTATAGTTTAATGTGGGATAGTTTTTTTAATAAGATTTTTATGAAAGACCCATATTTCGACCAGCTTTCAATATTCCATATTAATTTATGTTTTATAATCAAATTTTATGTTTCATCATTTCTATTTATTTATGTTAAATATTTTCTTAAATGCATTACTTAAAATGATATTTATTTTTCAATTAATAAAACATGAAAAATATTCAAGAAAACAAAAATTAACAATGAAAAAATATGAATGTCTGTAAAGCAACTAGGAGGAATAAGCGATCGCCTTCTCTTTAAAAAAAATTCATACCATACTTCGAATGCGTCTTTGAACAATTTGTTTTATTACTAAACCGATTCGATTGTTTTTAAATTTATCTTCAATAAGAATAAAAACTATACATTTCCGAATTAATTACATTTTATAGCTTTATTAGATCGTATTTGTTTTATTTTTTTTGCTTTACTGAATTTTGTTTATTGATTGGAGTCTGAAAGGTTAACTAGTGCATACATAAAGACCAATTTTCATGTAGAAACTAGTTGCTATTTTGTAGATTGTTTCATAAGGTCATTTTTATTTTATTTTTTTATTTTTTTGTTTCCCAACAGGAAAATATATTGCTTCTATTTTATAATTGACATAATAGATAATGTCTTTCTAGAAATATCCGCCATGATTTCTTCTGGTTTTTTAGTGTTGTTGAACCTCTGAAACTGCTGAATCTCAAGTGCCTCCCTCCAAAGGACATCGTATTCCGGGGTGACGTGTCTCTCTGGTAAGTCACATCAAGGTCAGAAGAGGCACGTCCACATTCTGTAGGATGTCTGGTGTCCTCAGAACTACTAGAGCTATCAGATCTTGTTGCCCTGGCAATGTCATTCAAACTAAATTTTCCCCATTATTTTTTTTTTGTCTCATTAAGTTTACCAGAGTGTAATGAGAATAAGTTATTTATTTTAATTACAGAATCTCCCAGTACCAATATATTTTCCAAACAAGATTGATACGAATTTTTTAAAACCGTCATGTCCTCAAATATAATTATTTTACAAATTTACGTAAATATAAACCCGACTGAAAATAATTAAAGAGTTACGTCATTATAAATAACAAACTAAGAATTGCAGTAAGTGAAATATTGTACTTCCGATTATATTCTTTCTATTTGCCAGGATAAGCATCTAAAAAGAAAAAAATAAAATATAATAGCTTGAATTAAAATAAATCCTTATCGTTGTTCTATATTCAATTTCTTATGTAAATTAACAAGTAATTATATTTATTTCTAAATAAATTGTTCTCCTATGAATTATTATCAAAGATATTTCAATTCAAGAAAAACATCCTAAACTGATTAACCGGAAAACTGTCTAAATCCATGAAATCACTTTACTCACCCAGAACTGCTTAAAAAAGTTGCTATTCGATCCTTTGAAATATATTATACTGCTTTCACGATAAATACATACATGCATGTTGGTTTTAACTCCAGAAGCAACTGGAAAATCGATAGTGTTCATCGATGACAGGCCAGTGGAAAACCATAAAGTACGAAGAATGACAACTTGAAATACTTGTGTTTAATTCATATGTTAATATATTGACATTTCAACATAGATTGACAAGCAGAATATATCTAACCTTAGCAAGAATAATATTGCAGCAAATCCATAAGATTTTCTCCAGCATAACCCGTCAAACCACATCTTAAACAGAAGCTTAAAATTATTTCAAATTATGATCTATGATAGATATTCATGATAGTCTGTGGAAAAAAACTGTTGTTCCAGACAATAAAACCGGATTTAAGTGAGGAATTTTAACCTCAAAACTCACAATCTTGATTCTAGAACATCAAGGAAAGAATATATATATTTTTACTATATTTTCCTGTTATTATCCTATGTAGGGACAAGAAAAAAAAATAACCCATTTGTCAAATGAAAATTTCCTGAAAATAACCTGTGTTAGTCTTAACAAACATATGAGGCTCATTTCATTTTAATTACGTTGTGCGCCCTCCCCTCCCTCATACAAGTAATTCACAATCACAGGAATTCTTTAAGAGGACATCATCTTTCTGTGCTTTGCACTGTTGACTTCTTCATTAGGGAAGGAACCAGGAAATTCAAATTCCAACCAATTTGAATTTGAATCTGCTGATTATATCATCATTCTGGCCGGCGACTGAAATTCCAGTTTCTTGGAATTTACTGCGTTATAAAATTTTTTCAGAGAAATGCAAACAAAACTGCTAACTCATTCATTTCAAAATAAAAGATACCCGGGGCAAGTATGCCAACTTAAAATACAAGGACCATTCTATGGCTCTGGTAAAACAATGAATATTTTTATTCAATTTATTTTTTAATTACTTGCTTTCCTTAGGTTAAATCTCCTCAAACCAGCCACTTTATGGGAAAAAATCTAGTTAAATTTTCCTTAAATATTTGAATGTCGCGAAAATAAGATGAAATGGGACAAATTACTATCAGAAACTTCAATATAGAAGTAAAATAACCGTTAAATAACTAATAAGATATTTAATAGATATCGGCTGCCAAAATATATTGAATAATAGAACAACGGCTGAATAGGCATATCTTGTTACCAATTAAAATTTTATGACTTTGAGAATATGATTAACTTAAGCTTTAGGCCTTGTACAGGCCCTTCTTCTTCCTTCGATAGTCAATAGTCGCATATAACTTTTTTTATAAATTACTAATTTTAAACCCCATTTGCTTTCTCTATCACGCCTTGGTGAGAATCTCTTTTAAGGACTTTACCGCCATCCCCAACTTTTTAGTTTTCAACCACACATTATTTGCCTGCTGGTTATTTATACAATAATAAATAAGAAAAGTAAGCAAACCGAATTTGTGTTTTCTGAATTTTCTGTCCAGATGAAGAACAATGCAGAAAAAATAACAGGCAGTTCCTGCATCTGGGGACCAACAACATCCAGAGATATAACACAGACCAAATACAAATAAAATTACTATTTTGATCAGAAAAAAATAAAGAATAAAGGATAATAAAATGTTGAGTAAAAAAAAAATTAATATAATTCAACGTAATAATCAGAGCATTCCAGAAAATAGGATTATTAAAAAACCTCGGCTACCTCAGGCTTCATAGCACAAGGCCTGAAGATAAATAAATATCTCCTGGCTTAAATATAACAATGACTTTTATTTTGTATCTCCTTATATCGTATTATATTATATTGCCTCCAATATATTGACACAAGATAGTCTGATTTTTCATTTTCAATTTCAACCTAATCCATTTGCCCAATCCCTGTCGTAGATGGCCTCGCAACCTCCTGGCCCTTAATCCCTAAACTTATTAGGAGTGGGGTCGATGGTCCCCTTCTCCTTGCACAGTGATGATCATTTATTTATTTTATGGTTAATTTTTTTTTCATATTATTCTATTTTTTATATACATTTTTTTATTTATTGTACATATCTGTCATCAAATTAGAAGATGTTAACTAACAGAATGTAATAAATAAAGATTTATTTTTACAAAAATAATAGGTTACAATTAATGAAAGGGAATAGAATTTAAAAATCTATCTGTCCCAGCCAGAAACCGAACCTGATTTTTTTTATTCTATTCCCTCTCATGAATTGTTTAAAATTTATTTGGGATAATAAACCATAACCAAATAAGTATTTATAATAGGTTACAATTTCTGTTATGGTTGATGTATCCTACCCTCGTCAAATTCCATGAAAAGCAAAATCCTCTCTTACGTTGCGCAGTTATATTTATTTGGATAAAAACATAAGTTAAAGATGAGTAGGCCTATGGTGAGGGGCACTTAGTCATCTGAATGTTCAAAGAGTTGTTTACTATAAATAAGAGGGTTAAGTGGGGATGAAAGAAAAGCGCATGAAAAACTAAAGCAAATATTTTCCATTGGTGGAAAGCTAATGGCTCTTACTCGAATAAACAGCACTTTCGTGAATAAAGGGCCGTCTATATGGAGCGGAAAAAGATCTTTTGACAGGTCTCTCGTTTCAATACATTCATGTCAGCGATGACTGTGCGGCAGAGAACTTTGACAAAGCCACTGTAACTAAGGGATGGAAGTTCTCACCCCCAGCTCGGCCTGGGGATTTGATTTAGGGCCGTTCGGAAGCTAAGTTTTTGTCGGCCAGTGGCATTCCCGCTAACACCGCCCCGTGTAGTTGTGTACTGCGGCAACTCTCACCCCTTTCCCCGATGGGACTTTTTTTCGGGGGTGGGATTCCTCCAGCCCTTCGAAACTTCCTACCCCATCTTTTTCCAGTTCTCTCCATCCTCTTCCCACGGAACATATCCGTCCTTGTTCCCAGCGTCACCCTTCCTCTCAAGATATTCAAATTTTTATCCCCAGCGACTTAGTCTTCTCATGACTTCTTCTCACTCAGTTTCTTGATGCATTGATTTCATAATTTTAAAAACTTTAAATATAAATAACATCTCTCTCTCTCTCTCACTCTCTCTATCTCTCTCTCTCTCAAAATACTAGTGTG
>KZ808311.1:136212-148459 GCA_000696205.2 Oncopeltus fasciatus
CTATTAATTACTACAGATAAATATTAAATAAATATACTATACTAATTTTATATAAGTATTACAATATAATAACATTATTATGATAAATTTTAGTAAGCGGACCGAGGAGTTGAGGCAAGTTTAATGTGCCCCGATAGTGTATGGTAGGCAATGAAGTGTTCTGTCAGGGGGTTCTCGGCAGCCAGAAATAAATTAAGCTGCCCTACCAGGGCCTGGAATTCCAGGGGTGGCCTGCATTCCTCCAGCGCTCTTCGGGACGGCAAGGATTTTTCCAGAGACTTTACCTTACTGCGACAACAGAATACCTGGAGTTTGTACACAATTTCTCAACTCCAGTGTCCCACGAGACGAGAGCTTTTAGCAATACTCGGAGTCCCAATACTCCCCCATCGCTTATTTCGATCGGGGGCTGATGTGGAGTAATCTACAATAAGAATAACGGGTGTCTAGTTGGGTGTTCTATGATACTGTTGTATTTAAATAGTTTAAGTAGTTGGTTAAGTAACAGCATCACGATTTTTGTCACAAGAAAGTATTCCATTTTTATGAAGATTACTTAATTATTTTTATTTATTTTTTTATAAACTTTTATTTATTTACTACATTCTGTTAAATTAAAACATTTAGTAATTTGATCACCACAATGAATATTAAAAAAAATTACTTTCAATGTCAATAACACGAGGAGAGAAGGGGACCAATGACACCACTGTCATATTATTTACAGATTAGGTCCTCAGGAGATCTTCGTTTGAGTCGACGGGGAGTGTTGTAGAGGTTGGAGTTGGAAGACATGGTCTATGCTAGTGGATTAAGATGGTATGACAGTTTACTGTGGAAAAAGGTGAAGCGGGAAGAAATGAAGTCTTGTAGAAGAGGGATATTATGATCGTGGTGAAGGGATGAATTGGATACATAATAGGGTGCATTTGCAATTATTTTCAGGGTTTTGGATTGAAAGGACTGGATTCTTTGGATGTTGGAAGGCTTAGCGGAACCCCAGATTTCTACTTCGTAAGTCTAGATTGGTCGTAATAAGGTTTTGTAGAGCGTCAGTTTGTTCTCTATCGTAAGATTGAACTTCTTATTTAGGAGTCTGTATAGAAGTCCATATCGCCGATTGAGTTCTTGTCTTTTAATTTTAGTGTGTTCTCCCCATGTAAGTCGTGAGCCAAGATGGAACCTAAGGTAACGAACGTAATTTAAATGTGGCTAAGGCATCCAGGTTCGATTCCTGGCGAGGACAGATAGTTTTTTATTTTCTGTTCCCTCTCATTAATTGTTTAAAAAATAAAGTGGCTAAGGAACATTGTTAAATTTCACAATTTCAGGGAAGTCTTTCTTTCAAAGTTGGAAATTAACTTGAACGCATTTTTCTTCATTGATTTTAATTCTCCATTTTCTAAACCATTGTTTGATTTTTTCGAGGTGATCTTGTAGGTTTTTAGAAGCAGTTTTAGGATCGGGATGGGAGGATAGGAAATAGGGCTAAGAGGGTACTTGGATGGTTAGGAATGTCAGCAGTGTACAGAATGAACAGGATAGGTCCAAGCACACTATCTTGAGGAACTCCTGCTTCCACTTGGTATAAATCGGAGTAATCTAATCCTTGCCGAACCCTAAAGAAACGGTTGGATAAGTAAGACTTAAGGCTAAGGTGAATGTTATTAGGAACAATGGATTTCAGTTTAACCAGAAGACTACTGTGCCAGACTCTATCAAATGCTTGGAAAATATCCAAAAAAGCTCCTGGACAATACTCTTTGCGCTCAAGGGAAGAGGAGAAGGAGTCTACGACGCAAAATTCGAGCTGGAATGTAGAAATGTTTACGTCGGAAGCCAAACTGATGATCAGTAGCCAAATATATACATTACTGAAGGTTTATGGTGAACAGCATCCTCTAAATCGTCGGAGGTCTTAAGATAAATTCCGAGGTCGAGATTCTTCTATAAGAGTTCTAAACAAGGTCAAGCCGATTGGACCATTAAGAAGAGAGGAAAGCACTTGTTTTGGAATAGGGGTCAGAATATATATGTGTGTGTGTGTCTGAGGAAGGATTATTGAAGGTTTTTATTGACAATTTTTCGACCTAAATTTCAGGTCTTATTCTAGGTAATGGAAATGACTTAGAGACGGTTTAGTTATCCTTGAGCAGACTCTCTTACTTTATCACCCCCACTATCTCCAAATTTATAGCAGTCATCACACCTTCTATTATCCGTTTTCATTGGTATAAACCAATGAAGACGGATAAAAGAAGGTATGATAGTTCTATATTCACCGGTAGTAAAAATAACCTTTTCGACTATTTATAGCAGTCATCATACCTTCTATTATTCGTCTTCATTAGTATAAACCAATGAAGACGGATAATAAAAGGTATGATAGCTCTATATTCATTGGTTGTCAAAATAACCTTTTAGATTATTTATAGCAGTCGTTTTAGAGATATTTTTTATTTTTCTTTAACAGAATGTAATAGTTTTATGTTTGATCAGTGAAGATCCGATAAAACTTTTCAAAAGTCACAGGGTTACCAGCTAGTAAGTGAAATAATAACAAACACAGTTTTTTATTTGACCTTGAATCGTTGAGGTATGTTTAAAGACGAAAGAACATTTATCAAAATTACTTTCCACAAAATAAAATGTATTATACGATCTCTTATTCCTTTACTCTTGTGAAGATCCCCATATTTTATTATTCCAATGGATTGAAGATTTTCGACTAATTAACGACTTATTATATACCGATGATATTTTTCAACCAAAAAATTATAATTTAGTAAAAATGCTATTTTAAACATACTTTTTTAAACTAGAAGGGATTTCACCCCTAATACGAAATCTAAATGTAAACAGCTGACGTTTTCACCCCATCATTCTGTATTGAATAATTCTGGAACCGTTCACTAAATTCATGCTAATAGATTCTCGGTTGAACGGTGATCGTTCATTGCAGTCTTTCCATTTTTAATCAGAATTCCTTTAGCCCCACCATTAATTTCCATTTCACTATTTGTTCTATTATATTCCCTCTTAGCCGAACAGAAATAATTATAAAAACTTTTCACTTTTTTTTTTTTATATTTACGANGGGTTGGACCGTGTCAAGTTGTTGATATTTGCCGAGCTTTCGCACATCATGTGATGGCTTCTTCAGGGCTGAATAGAGAATGAGAGCTGTTCTTATTGTTAAACACAGCTCTCATTCTCTATTCAGGACTGAAGAAGCCATCACATGATGTGCGAAAGCTCGGCAAATATCAACAACTTGACACGGTCAAACCCGGAAGAAAAAACGGTAAATTACAACATTATGTTTTACTCCTATTTACTGTAAAATTTTCGCAACTTATATAAGAACTTATTATAGGTAAATTAAAATGGACCATATTTTCAACTTCTCCATTGTGGATCGGCGTTTAAAAAAATCGAGTCTTGCCACCGCCGCGAACAGCTAGGTATCCCAACGTGAATACGTTACTCTTTCTGCTAAAACTAGAAAGAGCCAAGGATCTCAGTGGAATCTTGACAGGAAGAATGACGTATGAAGACAAGCATCGAGGGACTGGAATTCTGAGATTAGTGTAGCGCCATCTAAAGTTATAAATAACATTGAAGAGAGAGAGAGAGGAAAAAAGAAGTAAGAAAGGAAAAAGATTGAGGGCAGCGAGACAGGAATAGCCATTGCATGGAGGGGATACTGGTAGTCTTGTCCCAGGAATATATACATAGAGAGAGAGAGAGAGAGAGAGAGAGAGAGAGGAAAAAAGAACTTAGCGTGTACTTCGCTTGTTGGAGAAAGAATGACAGAAATCCTAAATTTCTATTTACAATATACAGGTATTTTTTTTCGTGCTATTGTTATAAAGTGTTGGCAATGATCTTTGTAAAATAATTTTTCTTAAAAAAAAAAGACAAAAAAAAAAGGAGATTTTATTTACCGTTTCTTCTTTCGGGTTGGACCTTGTCAAGTTGTTGATAGTTGCCGAGCTTTCGCTTATCATGTGATGGCTTCTTCAGGGCTGATGTAGAGAATGAGAGCTGTTATTTAAATCCAGGTGGTGAAGAAGCCATCACATGATGTGCGAAAGCTCGGCAACTACCAACAATTTGACACGGTCCAACCCGGAAGAAGAAACGGTAAATACATCTGACGACCGTCGAAGCCTACGTGAACAAAGAAGATTTTACCGCCCTTTGGACTTGAGCCTCGCTGAGTGGAACGAGGATCATCTTGTAAGATAGCAGTCTGCGAGAGATTCAGTATTAATTGAGTGTGGGAGGGGAGGGGGCGGATTCCGGTCGAGATAATAGCTGATAGTTGAATAACGTCCACTCCGGGGCCCAATGATAGGCCGGCGGTAAGGAATGCCCCGGGCCGAAGATAGCGCACTCTCCTGTATCGGGATACGTGGATCTGCTCTAATACGAGGTTATTAGCGGGGTCGGCAGAGGCTCGATACTGCAGGATCGCATGAGCCATCAGATAGCCGCCCCCGGCTCTAATTCAATAGTATGTCCGTCCGCCGAGAGTGCGTCTCAGTGGCTCCGTGTTCGCATCCCGTATGATCTGTCTTCCATGTGAGCCGCTGATGAGAGAGGAAGACCTACATGATAGCCCTTCCCACCTCGGAAAGCTCACAGTGTCTCAGAGTGATTACTCCTATCCCCTCCTTCTTACCTCTAACCCTTACTCCCCCTAACTTAATAACGGATGAGATGATTTAATGACAAAATAACTAATTTTTCAATGATTACTTAATAATATTATATCCAGTATTATTATTCGCTGCCAGGGGTCACACAGTACTCTTAAAATTACTTTAAAACATTTCCCTACCCATTTAAAAAAATGTATTTGTTACAAGTTAAAAACTTTGTATTAATATAATATAATCATGTATTTATTCAATACAAAGGCAAGTAATTATTTTAATGGGCGAACATATGGATCAATATATACTTTTATGTATTTGTAGTAACTTTAAGGGGAGTAAAAGCATTCATTTTTGATTTCACAGGTTATATGAGTTTCGCGATGCAACAAACAGACTTTATGAATGTAATTATGTTTGTGCTTACACTAATATTTATTTAGATTTTTAAATACGGCTCTTTTTGAATTTAAAATTTCCCAGACTCAGGAGGGTTATTACTTTAATTTACTTAATATGGATAATATTTTAAAATCCTAATTTTTATTATTTACTTTGTTGGAATATGAATTAATTCACTTAAACATTCAAAATCAAATAGAGGAAAAAAATGTTGAGAATGTCTTCCAATATTATAGCGAAAATTTATACATAAATTAACATAAAGTTCACAATTAAAGTTTTTTTAATCCATATTCTTTAGTTAATTTTTTTTTTCTTACCCCATCAAATCACTTGAATCAAAAATCACTCGTGCAGTAAATTTTTTAACGAAACAAATTCCTCATAATCGAAACTAAATAGAATCATAGTAGTAAATATTGATTCTTTAAATTTTGTTTAAAGCAATCCCACACATCATTATTCTATTTTTAGAAAAACTATCTTAGTAACAAAATATTTTAAAAGCTCAAAACTTAATTTCATTAAGTTGAAGAAAGAATTTTAACTATTGGCTCATAAGAAATGTTAACCAAATTTTCAGCTCTTTTGTTTCATGTTGGCTCCTCTAAGTAAGGTTACTTGGCCCTTAGGAGTTATGAAGTGCCTTAGTCGAGTTTCATATATATTCGATATGCTATTTTTCTCCTTACACCCAAATTTTGATTTTTGGATGAATCCTCATTCTATTGAACCTACTCTGTTAGTTTTACTCTATATTTTGACAAAATAAAACCAATATAGTCTGTTAATGAAAATTGAATTTCGAGTTATTTTAAAATTAAATTACCTCCACTGTATAGTTTTTTAATAGAATAATGGATTTTAGTTTAAACTCTCTTGAAAATTTTAAATTCGGATTCCAAAGCTAAACATTTTTTTAAATTTATCATGCAATAAAATTTAAAACGTTTTAACATCAAAACTGACGCGCACCACTTCATAGCCTATTCCATATACCCAGTTTTGTTATAAAAACGGAAATTTGGTTGAATACATTTTTCATTATTTCAAGTAAGTCACAATCCACACAAACTTATACAATAACTACTGGAAACACTCACACACTTACAAAATGACTGTCATTTTTGGCAGCTTGTTGTAAGAGTCGGAGAAACTGACCATACAGCTTTCAGACATAAATAAAAGAGATGTAAGAAAATAAACCTCGGACTTTAGTGTCTCCCTAAATTTCTATAATATTTAGGAATGTTAAAATGGTATTTTTTTTTTTCAAAAACTCTCACATTTACGTAAACTAAACGGATTTTAAGGTTCCATTAGAGATTAACTAAAACAAAACAATAACCAGTCTGATTTTACATGCCCAAAAGTAATCAAGGGAAAATTAAATAACACTGACCCTTAAACCTCTTATTAGCATTATTTCATTCAGAACTCCACTAAGAAAACTACTGAACAGATTCGATGCTACCAGTATGTAATTTTTTGTACTTTTATTTCTATCCATCATGGACTATTTTGAACGAAGATTTTTCTTGTTTCCTTAAACACCAGGTATTTAGAATCTGTAGCTTAAAACATGTTAAATCAAATTCCGCTATGCTTTCTGCTAGTAAAGAGAACTCTGAACCCCTGGGAATAATAATTTTCAAAAACTGTGCTGCTGAAAACGGTTCTAATCCTTTTGATGTGGTTGCGTTTGAGGTTGTCAGAAATGCGATCCTGGGCCGTGGATTAGCGGTTTTGCGCCTACCCAACAGTGCTCCAACGCGCACTCTCTCTCTCTCTCTCTCTCTGTATGCGTGAATATATGTTGTATCTGCGCGTGTGTGAATGGTTGTGTAAGTGTGTCTATATAAATAAATATACCTATGATCAGGAGTCCATGTAGTGCCTACAAAACATATCTGGATTTAGGTTAGCCGTAAGAAAGAGATCTGTTTTGAGAGACGGGTAAGTGTGACTAGTCATCGCAAAATCTTTATTTTTGTCCTTCCTCCTGCTTCTACGAAACTACGTTAGTGCCTTTCTTCCTGACATGTAACATTTACTGATGCACGTACAAAAGGAAATTCCTTCATATTTCTTGAGTTGTATTATTACAGTTTATTTATTTACTCCTTCCTTCAATGAGATTTTTGAAAAATATCTTAGAAGTTTCATCAAAATGTCTCATTTTTGAATGGTACCAAACGCTCTCTTGTTAACTAGGAATCATAGAGATGTTCCGTTTTGGTTTTCGAAAATAAATTTCGTATACTGTTGCAAAAATATCCCTATACTCTTTCTACCTCAGTTAGTCGCACGGTTTAATATGATCCGGTCCTAGGCAATTAAATCATGCAACCATAATTTCTTGTATATTATTTTTCTTTTTTTCTAATGTTCCCTCACGTCTCTTCATTATTNTCTCTCTCTGTATGCGTGAATATATGTTGTATCTGCGCGTGTGTGAATGGTTGTGTAAGTGTGTCTATATAAATAAATATACCTATGATCAGGAGTCCATGTAGTGCTTACAAAATACATCTGGATTTAAGTTAGCAGTAAGAAAGAGATCTGTTTTGAGAGACGGGTAAGTGTGACTAGTCATCGCAAAATCTTTATTTATGTTCTTCCTCCTGCTTCAACGCAACTACGTTAGTGCCTTTCTTCCTGACATGTAACATTTACTGATGCACGTACACATGGAAACTCCTTCATATTTCTTGAGTTGTATTATTACAGTTTATTTATTTACTCTTTCCTTCAATGAGATTTTTGGAAAATATCTAAGAGGTTTCATCAGGGTGCCTGATTTCTGAATGGTACCAAACGCTATCTTGGTAAATAATCTAAAAGGTTTCACCTTCTATTATCCGTCTTCATTAGTTTCTGCAAACCATCTTCTGTTGGCGAGCGCTTTCGGACATTGTCCATCTTCTGGCCGAACACATATTTAATGTGTTCTCTGTCAGTGTCTGTATTAAATTCGGATAATGTCCGAAAGCGCTCGCCAACAGAAGATGGTTTGCAGAAACCAATGAAGACGGATAAGAGAAGGTATGATATGATGATCTCTTGGTCACTAGATATCAGAGATGTTCCATTTTGGTTTTCGAAAATAAATTTCGTATAATGTTGCGAAAGTTACCCTATAAGTACTTCCTACTTCAGAAAGCCGCACGGTATAATATGACTCGGTCCTTGGCAATTATATCACGCAACTATGAATTCGTATGTATTATTTTTCTTTTTTTTTCTAATGTTCCCTCACGTCTCTTCATTATTTTTATATTAATTTATATTGTATTCTCGGAAAAATAATTATTATTATTGTTTTGAGCCACTATTGAAAAAGTTAAAAAATTAATAAAATAAATTTACACTAAACGATTAGAATGAGGATTTAATAAATTTTCAAGATACCTAGTGAATCTCATTTCAAAATTGATATTTATTTTATTCTAAATGTAATTTAAATGTAGCCTATTTCAATAAGGCCGATATATTGATGTGACGGACACTGATGTCTATAAATCAATTGGTATTGATTTACTTTGATATATCTTTGATAAATCCAACCTTTCGATATATCTTTGATATACCCAACACTTTGATAAACCCAGTCCTTTTATAAATTCTTTGATTTTATATCTCTAATTTCCGGCATAAAGGGTTGATCAGTCTGATTTTGCTCATAATGCTTAATCATCATCAAGAAAGTCATTTTTTTAAAAATATTATTATTGTCTTACTATATTTTTAATTAGTACGCATTATATTTAATTTATATGCTTTTAGCACATCCAATACATCTTTTGGTTTCTAATTTTGAATCCATCAGTAAAATAATATATCACATGACATATCTTTAATGCTTTGAGGTAACATTGTCTAACACACTCTGATACAATATAAGTCTTTAAGTACTCCTAAGAGGGCCATGACTCTAGCAACGACATCTACGCTATATACTTCTTTACTTGATGAGTTAAAGTGAGTAAGTTAAAGCCAGAGAAGCAGGTTTACCTCATGTTCTATTGAAGACAAGACTTGGGAGGAGACACACTCGCACCACGACTTCTGGAAAAGTGTGACATCTCAGACGGTGTAGGCAAGGCGACACTAAAGATGAAGTATTGACACGACCCCAGCTTACGGACAGTTCTGTATCAAATATTCAGTGTCAGTAGTTGTCTCCCTTTCTGACGGCTACCGGTAACTCACCAATAAAGTTACCTCCTCCCAGAAAATACCCCAAAGAATTTTAGCAAATTGCTAAAAAAAAATACCTTATTGAGTTTATACTTACTTAAACATAATTTCTTTGTTCAATCAAGTAATACAGTAATAATAATAAAAAGTCAATGAATAATTTTCAGTAAGGAATTGCATATACCTCCCTTCACTGTCACTCTCTCTCTCTCTCTCTCTCTCTCTCTTACTCTCTCTCTTTCTCTCTCTCTCTCTCTCTCTCTCATGCATTAGGGTGGCAGATGACGTCACTACAGGTGGCAGTGATGGCTGATCCTCATCTCTCAGCAGTGCAGGGGTTATCATCAGGAACATCAGCCTCATCTCTCTCTCTCTCTCTCTCTCTCTCNGTGTGTGTGTGTGTGTGTGTGTGTGTGTGTGTGTGTGTGTGTGTGTGTGTGTGTGTGTGTGTGTGTGTGTGTGTGTGTGTGTGTGTGTGTGTGTGTGTGTGTGTGTGTGTGTGTGTGTGTGTGTGTGTGTGTGTGTGTGTGTGTGTGTGTGTGTGTGTGTGTGTGTGTGTGTGTGTGTGTGTGTGTGTGTGTGTGTGTGTGTGTGTGTGTGTGTGTGTGTGTGTGTGTGTGTGTGTGTGTGTGTGTGTGTGTGTGTGTGTGTGTGTGTGTGTGTGTGTGTGTGTGTGTGTGTGTGTGTGTGTGTGTGTGTGTGTGTGTGTGTGTGTGTGTGTGTGTGTGTGTGTGTGTGTGTGTGTGTGTGTGTGTGTGTGTGTGTGTGTGTGTGTGTGTGTGTGTGTGTGTGTGTGTGTGTGTGTGTGTGTGTGTGTGTGTGTGTGTGTGTGTGTGTGTGTGTGTGTGTGTGTGTGTGTGTGTGTGTGTGTGTGTGTGTGTGTGTGTGTGTGTGTGTGTGTGTGTGTTTAGTTTAAGAGTGGAGCATTGTTGGATGAGAGTAGAAATTATCGAAAACGTTTTTAGAAAATCTTTCATGGGAAGAATCTCAGTAATTACTTTCCTTCAAGGTTCTTTTTTAAAAAAAAAAGTATATTCGTAATTTGTAGCAGTACAGATTATTGTGATTGTCTGAAATAGGAAACAAAAAAATTTGCTATTTATAGATTATTGAAACATAAACTTAAAGTTTATGTAAATATTTTATTTGGTTTGGTTTTTTATCCCACGTAAATTTTAAACAATTAATGAGAGGGAATACCAGGACTGGTAGCATAACTGGTAAACGCACTGGCCAGGATAGCAGGAGATCCAGGTTCGATTCCTGGCTGGGACAGATAGATTTTTTTATTCTATTCCCTCTCATTAATTGTTTTAAGTTTTTTGGTATTTACATACTGTTTTCATATGAGCTAGGAATATGAAGTGTAGGATTACATTCATAGGCAGTTTAAAAATGAAGTTTTATGATGACATTTATATATTCTATTATACCTCCCTCTTTCTTCGATTCAGTTCTAAAACAACATTCATTGTCTATTAACTACATTTTTAAAAATATCATTTTAATCCGTAAAACATCAAATTAGCACTTCGATGGTATAAATAATGGTAATTATTTCAATTTTTTTATGTAATGTAAATTTTATAGATGTGTGCATGTATTATTTTTAATTTATGTATTATTTTTTAGACTTTTTCATTAAACTAGCTAAGTTTTTTTATTGAGATGAGTAGAAAGAGTGGGATCTCATGAAGCATCAAATGCTAATACAAAAAATGGTTTTCTCTGCAATAAATAAAAAAAACATTTCCGCACAAACACAGCAAAATTAAACAATAATGTTTTTTATTAATTTGAAAATTTCAAAATTGCAACTATGATTTTAAATCTTATCCCCTTCATTCCTATTGAATGGTCTTAGTGAGCTTACCGTTTATACCTCAATAACTTTTTCAGCTTTCAATATCTATTATTTCAAGCACATATTTTTTTACTGTCTGTTCAGATTGATATTTAGATATACACAATTTGTTTCATCAAAGCCACGTTTCAATACAAAAATTTTATGTTTAAATGACTAATTCTTATTTTCGCCATATATATAAAGCCTTTATAGATTTTGAGCAGATTGTAGTCAATCATAGTTGCTTCAATTAATTTTTCAACATCAAAACCCGATTAGCAATGCCTGGAAAGATTTTTTTTTTCATTATTATCATAATTTTATCAATTCTTTAATACAGGTAAATTACCAAGCACTCCTAAAAGGATTGTGACGCAAAGAGTCTGTCCATCTCAGCTAGTTGTGAAAACAAGTGAGTTTTGTCATTTACCCAAGAGGATCAATAATATCTCTACAATCAAAACTGACCTATATAGAAACTTCTCTTTGAGAAATCACTGTTGGAAACACTCAAGCTTTTTTTTTTTTCAATGGGAGTGTGTGTAAAAAGATGTGTAAAAAAAAAGATTTTCTTCTAAAGAAAATGATTGCTAGGGGGTGACTGCCGGGAAACCGAAGGGGATTTGAAGACTTGATACAGAAGGGTAGAAAGAAGAGCGGGGGGCGTGGAAGAAGAAGTGAGCAGAAAGTGGATGAGAGATAGTCCTAAAATCCTTATTATTATTCATAGTGCAAGCACAGATGGTTTCTCTCATTGCTATGCGGGTTGCGGGTCGGTCGACGTCAAGGGGCTCACAGCTGCCAACTGGACACACCATAGCCGTCAACCTCCAGCTCAGTACAATACCATAAATAAATTAACTCGATAAATCTATATATTCAGCATATATATAAATATTATTATCAAAGAGGTATAAAGAGTTTATACTTAGAGATTATTATTAAAGAGCGATTATTATTTTAACTTATATATAAATTATTATTAATATTAATGCTAAATATATTTTTTTTCAAAAACACACACAAAATATTTACCATAAGCTCTAATTAATAGGAATTGGATTTCAAATTATATGATCTTATGAATTCAATTATCAAATAATTATCCTTACAAAAACATTTAGTCAATATATATATA
>KZ808311.1:180712-190838 GCA_000696205.2 Oncopeltus fasciatus
ATAATTTAGTATTATTATTTATTTGAATGGGAATATTATTAAACTTAATTATTTACCTATTTCTTTCTATTTTATATTCTACGAGTATTTTGTTTTTCTAGATACTTAAAATAACATATAAATTAAAATTGATTCCGATATAAATTCCGCAATCCCTCAAACAATTTCTTTTCATTGTTTTACGATTTGCCTTTTGATAATAAAGGTATATATATAATTTTTAAACGACCATAGTTTTAGCTTTTCCTGCATATAAAGGTTAGGTGGAAATCTGTTAGCTCACACTTTATGGATGAAACGTGAATGGTGATGGGATATTCATGAAATCCTCTTCAATGTTTTTGGCTACACACCAGAAGAAAAGAAGTATTGTATAAAGGGACATAGCACTCGACAAGAAGGAAAAAATGAACATTTGCTAATAGGAGATTAGTAAAGGCAAAATTCCTCACTGAACAAAACTCAAAATTTGAAGCTGATTAGCTTTTTTTTTTTTTTTTTAATGAAAAAGCATTTCTTTGGCCGCCTTTCTTGACAAATTTAACTAGAGTTTGGCAATGAATTACTTCTTCATAGCTTCACTGACATTTGGCCTAAAGTCAGCGAAATTTTCATTATTGGTTGAATAAGGAATGAATTTATTCAATTAATAAATTCATTATTCAAAGCCAAGAGGACATAAATTTGAATAAAAGGTGCAATAATATATGTAAAAGTTTCAAAAATTTGTAATTGCTTTTGGATGCACAAAGTCACCAAAGCAGCTTATGTTTATATTAATATTATATCTATTTCATCACAAAATAAATTAAAACTTGACGTAAAGAGTCTATGAATCATTCAATGTCTATGAATGATGAGTCTTGATCATTCAATGTCTATGAATGATACAGTTACTGCATTGCTTACTACTTACTTTTCGATAATTAACCGAGATTTGGACTTGAAGTAAGAGCGCTATTTGTATTACTCGGGCTTAGTAAGTACTTACTCGGGGGTCTTGTGTAGGCGCCAGTTAAAATTAACTCTTCCCTACTTTCCCAGTAGGGAATACAAATGAACTGGCGCCTACTTGATAGCAGCATCTGAACACTCACGGTGAGTGCGTCCTCTACAGCGCGCGGAAGACTCAGCCCTGTTAAATCTCCCTACCTCCCTGGAGTTCCCCGACGTGGTGGGAGGGGGAGGAGGAAAACAACTATTACTACAGTTTAAGCAGAATCGATAAAGTAATTAGAGAAAACCAAGGTGGAGAAGAGGGTCTGGAGGGGGATTGTTCAGGTGAAATAGTGTTCCGGGTGCGCTCCAGGGTGGGGGGGGCTGGCAAGAAAGGTAATTGTTGTTTTAACTCCTCCGTTCCCAGGCCTCATCTTAGTAGAATTAAACAGCACCTCCTCAGTCTAATCTCATTAGTGGCAATTTAAGGTGCTTCGGGGCGCCTGAGCTGCCTCCCGCTATTGCAGCATCGGCATGTGCCGCAACTCCCCCTTCGGCACTCACCATCTGCAGGCCTGGAAGTGCCGATGTCCAGCCGATGGAGCACTTGCATTGGGTATATACTTACTCCTGTGATGAGTGTAACTCCTACATTCGTTTTAGTTTTCAAGGGCAGCATACTTGAATAATACTGTTAAAGAGTAGGGAAGTAGGTGGCATGTGGAACAGACCAGTACGGGAAGGAGGAACAGAGCAATTGAAGGATAATAGCTGCTTCTGAGTCGGCTTACTGGGAATTTGGATGTTCCAGGCCCTTGTAGTACCTTCTAGCCACTTCCATGAAGCGGTCAGTGATAAGTTAGTCTCCGTATATGGCAGATTCCCTGTCAGATCATGTGTTTTGCGTCTCGGTAAAAGTAATAAATTTGACCAGTTATGGTGAGGTCTCATAATAAATAAGTATATTTGATTTATTTGTACATGTTGATTAGTTTATTAGCCGTAAGTATTTTTATTTTTATGTTTATTAGTAAGTAAAAGCAATAGGTTATAAGGTTGCATTGTTATTATTAGATTTAATTATTCGTGATAATAAATTAACTTATATTTATCTCTGTTCTTTGATTATTAGTGACCCGTAGCCATAACAATAGATCAGGAAGTTTATACTAATTTTATTAGAACTTCTTTGGATAGAGCTAATAACGAAGGAGGGCTACCGTTTTCTTATATATCGAACTAGATAGTAAACAGGATAGGACGTTCGTACTTAACAACAATACCTAATTGTACTTAACAACTTACCAGGAGCGCCAGAGTGGCTCAGAGGTTCCGTTTATGTCTATCAATCCTGACGCTGGGGTTCAAACCCCACCCGGGGCATATCATGGATATTTAGAGAGTATCTACTGGTTTCCAGTCCTAAACTATACCAAATAGTTTATGGATAGCACCTTTAGATAGCCCCTCATTCCATAATCCGAAGGAGTTGAAATAGAGGCTAACAATTTAAAAAAAAAAATCCAACCTAACATAATTTAAAGATATGAAATGGAAATTTGTCCTCAATTCTTTATCTTATTTCATATAGCTTAGATACTTCACCGTTAACAGAATTAAGAACTGTAAGAAATACTTGTTCAATTTGGTTTTTTATTGTTTTTTAGTTTACAAGATTTTTTGATGCACTAGTTGGAATCACTTATATTCATCGGAAATTAAATTGAGTTTTTTCCATATAGTCGATGAGTCAACGTCAGTGTATTGTACTGTAACAGATGAATCGTCGTTTATATGCCAGGAGCTTAGAAACGTCTGCGCATGCGGTAAGACCTGTGACACGATATCACAGATAGCTACAACAAAAGAATGTTGTCTTATTTCTATTTAGCCCAAGAACTCTATTTATTTACAAAGAGTTTATATTAATTTTGAGGGTGGATTGCCTGTGTTCTAAGGTCACAGTATGAGTAGCAGTATGATCTCTACTCTGGTGGGTGCATGGGTGTTCTCATGTTATTTTAGTATAATTACAACATTGTATTCATTTAATTTAGGATGTCAGTTGAATAATAGTGGATTTGGCCCTTTCAAAGCAAAAATTAAGCTGTCAAAGAAGGCCATAGCCACAGATCAATGTAATTTTTTTTTTACAATTCTATATATAAATAGTGAAGCAATATTTTAACTTCATTAGTAATAGTAATAGCTAATTACAATTATTATTGGTAATTTATCCCTCAGTCTCGCATAAGCAACGAGGTGTTCGACACCTAAATGTTGTACAGTGGAGATAGCGAATGTGTGTGTCTCTGTATATATATATATATATATAAAATAAAATAAATGAGGTGGCCATAGAGTCTGTTAGGATCACTATGGAATTATTTAAAACTGGAGATCTTAAATAAGAATTATACAGTCCAACTTGGTAAACTAACTACTCGTCACAAGAAAGCTGTCAGTGTGCTTGATAACGGGCAACTTGTCGTGAAACAAACACTAGTTGGAAAAATATGACAGTATATGTGTACACAGATCTTTCTCGTGGGTAAAATTCAGGTTACTATGAGTCAGAAATGAGAGGGAGTTCTACAAACTGGAAGAGCACGAAGGTAAAACTGCTGGCCGTTTGTGTGCAAACAATATTTTTGGTTTACACTAACCATAGGTAAGTGAAGCGCATTTGGTGTTTGCTGACATTGAGAAAGCGTGCGACGGTCGAGGCGAATGCTGGAATTAGTCTGAGATTGAAAGGGGCGGTAAAGGACCTCTTTAGTAGCAAATGCACGGCAAGTTCCTATCTGCATCTTTTGAAAAATCAAAGATACTAGAGGTGGGATGTCTGTCCCAAGTTGGTGAGGCGCACAAAAAAACTGGAGTTCGCTAAAATTCAAGTGTAAATTCAATTTGAGGAAAACTTTTCTCCGTGTACTTTATGACAAAGGAGTTATAGTAAGAAAACGAAAATACCTGGTAATGGTGGATATAAGTGCCGAAGATGGAATAATGGGATTTTGACAAAACACATTACATGAGTGTCTGTCTGCAGATGACGTACATGTGAGAAATAATTCCTGTAGGTATTTCAGAAGCTTAAAGTCATTGGGGTCAGTCTGGATACAGAGAACGATATCCCATTTGGGATATAAGACAAAAATTTAGGTTGAATAGGAATGAAGAAATCAAGCTCGAATCGACAAGGCGGTACAGGTGTTTTTGATCAGGGGACAGTTGCGAGTAGGCGACTTATAATTCTAGAAGAGTAGATGAGGAATATCTGAAGTCGAGATAAATGGCACTCCAAGACTGGGAAAATGCATGGATGCTAGAACCAGCACACAACAAACTGCGGAGTATAAAAAACACCACAAAAGAATGGAACACCTCCATCCGTGGGAATAGAAGAGAAGAGGTAATACTGACCCGTATGCGGATAGGTCACACGAACCTTACTCATATACACCTAATTAACAAATATCTGCCGCCTAAATGTAATACCTGCCAAGTTCACCTAACAATCCAGCACATCATAGAGGTTTGCCCAGTTAACATAATTACTTCACTAGGGAAAGCATTTCTTAAAAAAGCAGGTATAGCCTGAAAAATCTAAATTAAAGAATGAGATATTATTTATTATTTTAGTTAATAATAATTTATTTATTATAATTCATTGAATATATAATAATTTAAATAAAAAAAATCCATTAATTTAGGTTGTTATAGTGGTCGAAATAATCCTGATTCCTGTCTTTTATTAACTAATTTATAGTAAACATATTAAAGGGTATTTATAGGGCGTAATAACCTAGAAGTTGATTGCCCTCCAATCATCTACTACTACTACTACTCTGAAGTCTAGAAGAAATAGCTGGGAAAGGTCTTCGGGATGGGTAGCAATATGCCTTGGATATTTATGATTGAAACAAAACGAAAGCTATATTCCATTGTTGAGGAAATAGGATTCCCAAGTTATTATTATATCTGAAATATTTACAAAACAAATGATGTTTTAATAACTTAAAAAAGTATTGCTAACTACGAGGGCGGGTCATTAAGTGCGTGACTTATTGAATTTCCCGCCTTATAATTAGGTTGGCAACACTGCTCCTGTCAACAAGCATCTATCAGCAGACTCCTGTAAAAGTTTGAACACGCTGGGTCTTTTAGTTAGTGTTTGACAGTCTTTAAAGACAAACAACTTCGTGAATTGTGGAGAAAATGGAGAAAAGTGAATTTCGTGTGCTCATCAAGCATTATTTTTTGCGGAAAAAAACCATCACTGAAACAAAGGCAAAGCTTGATAAATACTGTGGGGACTCTGCACCATCGATATCAATGGTAAAAAAGTGGTTTACAGAATTTCGTTGTGGCCTTACAAGCACGATCGATGCCGAACGTTCTGAACGACCAGTAGAAGTCGCTACACCCGAAACAATTCTTTTCCATTAAGACAATGCAAAAGTCCATACGTGTGTTGTTTCCATGGAAAAATTTCAAGAATTACGCTATGAATTGCTCCCTCATCCGCCGTATTCTCCGGATTTAGCCCCGAGTGGCTATTTCTTGTTTCCGAACCTTAAGAAATGGCTTGGCGGAATGAGATTTTATTCCAACGATGAAATCATCTCACAAACAAATACATATTTTGAGGAGCTCGATAAATCTTTTTTTTTTGGAAGGGATACAAAAATTGGAGAAACGTTGGACGAAGTGTATAGAGCTCAAAGGAGACTATGTTGAAAAATAAAATTACTTTTTATCAAAAAACCTTTGTTTCATTTAAAAAGTCACGCACTTATTGACCCGCCCTCGTATTTAAAGTGTATCCTTTTTTCTCCATTTTTCCGCCGGACATATTGACTTTAGTGTGACCCATCCAATTACTTTTTTAGTAGGAGGGTTTGTTTTCACGTTATAAGTTTGGGCAGCTTAAATTTCCCGAGTAAGGTATTTCCTGAAATTCTCTTAGCGTCAAACGTAGCAAGCAAGTACAAGTCAGGACTCGAACCTTGGAGATGCAGGGACTTGTTGGTGCGGCCGCAGAGGTATGTGTCTCCCCATAGATAAATTTCCAGGTGACTTGATTTATGATAGGAGTCAGAGAGCTATTTCCGTTGAGTGACGGCCCAGCTGTGGGCCTCATATCGGCTCAACACGCAATATCCAAACCGCCTACAACCCCCCAACTCGGCAAAATTATACTTCAATCTAGAAATCCTGGAGGAAATTAGCCAGGGTTTCGGTCAGCATCAGAAAAGTAAAGTAATCCTAAATTATTTGGTAATTATTCAAATAATTAATAATTATTCAAATTAAAATAATAAATTATTGACGACGTTTTGACTTAACTTGTAAGTCATCATCAGGGCGATAGAGATGTCTAGAAAGATCTCTGAGGGAGGTAGAGTAGTAGCAGTAGTAGATCATAAACGAGGGCAATAAACTTCTAGGTTATTACGCCCTATAAATACCCTTTGATATGTTTACTATAAATTAGTTAATAAAAGATAGGAATCAGGATTATTTCGACCACTATAACAACCTAAATTAATGGATTTTTATTTATTTAAATATTATTATTATATATTTAATAAATTATAATAAATAAATTATTATTAACTAAAACAATAAATAATATCTCATTCTATAATTTAGATTTTCCAGGCTATACCTGCTTTTTTAAGAAAGTTTAACAGCCCATCCACTGTAGAGGGGTTGTTCGGAAGGCACTCCGCCATATTTCTTCCAATGCCTTCCCTAGTGAAGTAATTCTGAGGGAGGTTTATAGCACTCTTCAGTCTAGAAACATTATTAAAAAAAATATTTATTTGGTTGTGGTTTATTATCCTAGGTAACTTTTTAAACAATTAATGAGAGGGATAGAATAAACATAAATCTATTTGTCCGAGCCAGGACTCGAACCTGGATCTCCTGCTTTCCAGGCCAGTATGCTACCACTTGCACCACCAGGACGAGCTAGATAACTTATTAAATTCCCAACACACTAGCGAGAGTCAAACATTGTCGAGGTATTCATCTCTTTCGAGTTTAATACGATCTATTCTTGTTTCTTGTGGGTTAGGCTCTCGCTAGTGTGTTGGGAATTAAATAAGTTGTTGTTGTTGTTTGTGGTTTAGAGGCGCTCAATGACTATGGTAATTAAATAAGTTATCTAGCTCGCCCCGGTTGTGTAACGGAAACATTCCGCCCCGGCAAGCAGGAGATCCAGGTTCGTGTTCTGGCTGGGAAAGATAGATTTTTTATTCTATTCCTTCGCATTTACAAAAAGTATTTCATTCTACTTATTATTCCATTCCTTTTGTTTTATTTATTTCTACCAAAAACTGTTTAATTGATATTCGCTGTACACAATATCCAATTTTATAGTGATATTCAATTTAATAAATCCGAACTACGCTTAAATATTCCGGTCCTCATAATTAAAGCAGATTTTTCATTACTTATGTCCTTTTTGGAGACTAATATAAGATTATTCAATGAGAAATCTGGCTGCGATGTAAAAATAATTTTCTTGGTTTGCTTTATATAAATTTCAACTTAACATTCTTGAGTAAATCTTAATTATTAATTCAATCATTAAAACAAATTTGAATCATGTCTAGTTTTAAAAAAATAAACAATAAAAAAATTTTGTTCTACCTATTCTGAGTAGTGTCCTGTGCATGGATTAGTAGGTGCTATACACGTTGGTCATTCTAAGGGGTCAAACAATGATCATAAAATTCAGGAAAAGAAAGTTTTGTCAGTAGCGGAAAACTCTGAAGGTTCTTTATTTTATTCAATTAAAGCGTAATTTTATAGCCAAAATTTCTTATGATAGAAATTTAGTCCTTCAAAAGTAAAAATAGAATATATTAAATCGTCAAATTTTTCAAGATTTGCCCACAAGTTCGAAAGAACCAATTATAAATTAACGAATTTAGAATAATAGTCAAATTTGAGAAATAGAAGCCACATAGATCCGAATGAGAATTTACTTTAAGTTTGAAAGTTATATTTTACAAAATGAAATTAACATTCTTTTGGAGGTAATAAATATTTGACAGTCGAGCTTCATGCTCCTCATTGGACTAGGTTAGTCAAGGGATTCGGTTTTAGAAAACTGAAGAATTAACCACTGATTTACAAATAAAAGTTGTTTTTCTTTCCTACGTTTCGGCCAAATTTCAAGCCTTCAGCAGGACTGAGTATCAATAGAAATAGTACAAAAATAATAATGAAACACGACTATAAGTTATAATACAACACATGAAGAAAAAAAATGAAAACTATGATTAATAAACTATATAAAATACATGAATACATAACACGCGTGGGAGGAAAATACATAATATTCTGAGAGTAACATACCAAATAGAGTGATGGGGATAGAGACTCCTGCTCTACATTCACTAAATCATGACTTATCTGTTTTTCTTATGGGGAATGCTGAAGAGAGCAGGATTGGGGTTTGGAGAGTGGCCTCGATAAGAGTAGGTATATTTCAAGGGGTTGTGCGGCTTGTCTTTGAGGGGTTAGAGGATCGCGGAAATATCCTGTGTAGAACACTGAAATGCTATGAGGTGGTTATTTTTGTTCTAACATGTGAAAAATATTACTGTATGTGGAGGAAATTTTTTTTTTTTTTTTATTTCATTAACAGGATTCCTTTCAAGTGAATAGAATGAGAACGGTCTTAGCTAAAAGTCGTTCTTTTTTTTTCTTTTTTTTTTTTTTTTTTTTTTGCGTGTTAGCCTTCCATTCAACCACTTAGGGTCATGGAGGAAGGGGCTATCTACAGGTTGCCACCCCATTTTAAACACCCATGGCTCAGGACAAGCTTCTATATTATAAATAAAAGATTGACCTNTAATGAAAACTATGATTAATAAACTATATAAAATACATGAATACATAACACGCGTGGGAGGAAAATACATAATATTCTGAGAGTAACATACCAAATAGAGTGATGGGGAGAGAGACTCCTTCTCTACATTTACTAAATCATGACTTATCTGTTTTTCTTATGGGGAATGCTGAAGAGAGCAGGATTGGGGTTTGGAGAGTGGCCTGGATAAGAGTAGGTATACTTCAAGGGGTTGTGCGGCTTGTCTTTGAGGGGTTAGGTAGACTAAGGATCGCGGAAATATCAATTATGGGGCAAAAAATAAAGAATCCTCTGTAGAACACTGAAATTCTATGAGGTGGTTATTTTTGTTCTAAGATGTGAAAAATATTACTGTATGTGGAGGAAATTTTTTTTTTTTTTTTTTTTCATTAACAGGATTTCTTTTCAAGTGAATAGAATGAGAACGGACTTAGCTAAAAGTCATTCTTTTTTTTTTTTGCGTGTTAGCCTTCCATTCAACCACTTAGGGTCGTGGAGGAAGGGGCTATCTACAGGTTGCCACCCTATTTTAAACACCCATGGCTCAGGACAAGCTTCTATATTATAAATGAAAGATTGACCTGGGCGGGATTTGAACCCGCGGTGTAAGGATTGCGAGACCCGTACGGATCCCCTGAGCTAGCCTGGCGCCCCATAAAAATCGTTCTTAAAGGTACCCATTACTTGCCAGAAGTGTGTATGTCCAAAAGTTGGCGAGAATAAAAAATCTTTTTACGTACAAATTAGTGCTTATTTCGTCATCTCCCAAGAACGAAATCTGACTAACTTCTCCTCGGAATAAACCTTAATTTTTAACTATTTCTAATATCTTATATAAGGATCTGTGTGAGAGTACAAACTTATTATAAAGTAAAAAACTGTCGGCAAGTAGTAATTACTCAACTTATTTTACAGGATTCCGTACGGTTGACCTAATGTTGGTGTGAAGAAAAAAATATTGGGATTAAAAAAGATAAGGACGGAATTTAAAAAAAAATAAATCTAAAGTATTTAATAAAATAAAACTTATTTTCGACCAAATACCAAACCTCATTAGCTTTGGGTAGATAAATAAATCTAGTCCTGATAGTGTTCGGAATAATTCTACCAACAAATTTTGTGGATTACCAGGATAGTGAGCTCTCTATTTTACTTCAAAGGGAATACAATTTATTCTAAACTTTAATTTTATTCAATATTCTTCTTTAGAAGCTGCACTTTACAAAGTTTTTTTTTAAATATTTATTGTTCATTTTTTTATTGAATGTAAAGTAAATTTTTGCGCACTGTAAATAT
>KZ808311.1:211638-221798 GCA_000696205.2 Oncopeltus fasciatus
GCTTTCTACTTTCATACTCTTGATATCACATTATATTATAATTCTCTATTATACTAATTTCAAATATTACTGTATTCTCATGACATTGTATTTCTATAGCCCTGAAGATGGCTTACAATGTAAGCCGAAACGTTGGCAGATAATCCTTCATTAAAAAAATACATTTTTTTAATTTTTGTTTTTTTGGATCTACCTTGACCGAACCCCAACTCAAATCATCTTAGAATAATATCTACTGTCAACAAACTCTCTCTTTGTTCTATGTCAGTTCTGTCGGTAACTGGATTGTGTTGTAAGTTTATGTGAACGGTTTCAGATAAAAGGTGTTTGTGTTCATAGAGTTCAGTGGAAAGAATGGTAATGTTCTCGAAATCAAATGTGTGTATTTCATGAAAAATTTTATATTTTTATTTTTATTTTTATTCTTTTGGCATTGTATTTCAACAACCCTGAAGATAGTTAACAATACCATATAAGCCGAAACGTTGGAAGATAATTTAAAAAATACATATTTTTTATAATTTGTATTTTCTTTTTGGATCAAGCTTGACCAAACCTCAACAAAAATACATCTAATAATAATATATACCGTCGAAAAAAATCTCCATATGAAATATGAAGTGTGTTTCTGTTTTTTGTCAAATAATGTCTTTGAATTATTATTGTTCAGTACGAAAACAGTGAGAAACTGAGTAAAAATTGAGCAAAACCAAAACATTATAGAGCAAAAATGCACCAATAGAAGTGGGGAATTACCTAAAATGTCAATATTAATAAATTTAATAATTTATGAAACACTAACTTGTATGTTTAAATTGAAAGTATCACCACAGTAATGAATATAGGTTATCCTACGTCAAACATGTGTAGTATTTCGTTATATTCTTAATGAAATTAGGTATATTTACAATAATAAAATTAAATGATTAGATTGTTTTTTTCGCTATCGGACTAAGAAGTAGTGGGGATTAGATGAAATGTCGAATGGGAATAATAATAGCTTGCTTTCTTTCTCTAACGGGGCCATATTTAGTTCGAGCGATATAACTTAACCCAGAATTTATCAGTAATAAAAATATATATTTTAGAATCTATTGCTTGATTTAAAAAAAAATCAATTACTTAAAAAAAAATCAATTAAAAAAAAAATACATTTTATTATTTGTGTTTTTTGGATCTACCTCGACCGAACCCCAACTAAAATCATCTTAGAATAATATCTACGGTCAACAAACTCTCTCTTTGATCAATTACTAATATTTTTCAACTAAAACAGTAAGGGATTCGCCTAACATACGCAACTCCTACATGACGAACATTTCTATATTATTATTTCTTCTTTTGCAATATATGGACATGATATGTGTGTGTGTGTGTGTGTGTGTGTGTGTGTGTGTGTGCGTGCGTGCGAACGTGCGTGCGTGCGTGCGTGTGCGTGTGCGTGTGCGTGTGCGTGTGTGTGTGTGTGTGTGTGTGTATACGTGAAAACACACATATATATGTATGTATACATAGACTGTAATACGCCGGTCTGAAGAGGGAGACAGGGAAAAGTTCAGAAGGGACTGAGAAGTTTTGTGGGTTGGGATTTTTCCATTATTCTTGTGCTGGATCCATGCCACGCTAGGTTAGCCCGAGTGAGTGGTGTAGGTATAATATAGGGAGTTCCGTGTAGAGAGAGGTTCCTCTCTCTAATCTCCTTTAGGCGAGGAGGGCTGGGGCTGACAGAGGCCTGCCTGAAAATCGAACGGGGGGAAGGTGCCTAGGACCAGCACAGTAAGAGAGCCGAGGGGAATCTAATTTCGAGGTTTGGAAGTGGCTCCCCCCCCGGCCCAACCCCCGGCTAGAAGAGCACAGGAGTCACCCCCACCCAACCCCTATCACCTCCAAGGCGGAAGTCTCCCCCCACCCTGCCCCCGCTAAAATTGACGTTCGACTTAATTAACTATTTAATATTCCCCGGTTATTGGTATCATCTGTGGTTAGGCTCAGGTTAGAGTTCCTCCTCTATCTGCCACCCACGTGCCGAGAGCTTTCTCTTCTGAGGCTGCGCAGACATTATTCCAATGAGATCTGAATATCATTGCTTAGACTACTGATTCAAATAACAGTCTTTCCCAGCTACAAAAAATATTTTATTTTACCTGTTTAAGTTGAAAGAAAACAATTAGATTATTTGAGATTTCTTATTCTTAATAAATTATCAACACGATAAGATTTCATTATTTCCAATGATTGATTTACACTTCATTTGACCTTAAAAGTAAAAAATAATTTAATTAGTGCAAGAAGTACGTGTGAACCGTGATGGCCTTTTTTACTCTAGTCAGAAATAATACCTATTTTTTTTTTAAACTTTTATTTATTTATTACATTCTGTTAAATTAAAACATCTTTTAATTTGATCCCCACAATGAATTAGAGAAAAAAATGACATACAATGTCAATCACATAAGGAGAGAAGGTGACCAATGACACCACTCTCAATTTATTTACAGATTCCCCAGGAAATACGTATTAACCAAAATTTATTCCACTCCAATCAGTAGGCATTCATGATTTTTTTTTTTTTAATTTATGTTCTGTCGAAATTTTTTTTTAAATCGGTAAGACCAGGTGATATATATATNAATATCAAAAATTTGACACGGTTCAACCCGGAAGAGGAAACGCTAAATACATCTGACGACCGTCGAAGCCTACGTGAACAGAATTTTAATTTTAAAATATGATGAGACCAAAAGACAAACGAATGAAAAACTAATGAGGATACTTGCCAAAAGAAAAAAAAAACTTTAAAAGATATCATATACTTATATAATGAAATTTACTGTGCACATACATGTCAAAAGAGTTTAGCTAGACACCATGGAAAGACAGATATATCCTTATAAAATCACTGACTGACTCTGGCGGGTGCGCAAGACATAGAGTATCCCCAGCTGTTTTACAGGCAATTTGAGACAACACTAAGGGTGCGGTCAGAGAAGAGGGTGGTGAAAGGGTAGGAGTGTCAGGCCAACAAATAGCAGTAGCGGCAGTGACTTTATCTCCAAAGCAATGGGGTATTTTATACCCCGGTGAACCCATTCGAGGTTATGTATTGTGATTTTTATTGAGCCGAAAGGGTCCATTCGGAACTCCTAAATTAATGAGTTTCGAGTAGGATATCTTTTATTGACAATTAAAAACCTGTCCAATGCTATGAGTGTTTAAAATAGAGTGGACTATCTGTGGATAAACCTCCTCCCCCTCCATATGTGATTTCATGCGGGGTTTAAGAAAATTTGTATCTGTTTGCATATACACACACATATATATATTTAGTATATGCGATAGCAGGATAAAAAGTCAAACTCAAGCACTTTACTATGATTTCATTGCATGTTTTTAATGGAGAATTCATAAGAAACTGTATTTCAGTAAATCTATTTTTTTTTTTGTAATTCTTTTATCTATCAATCAACATACATGAAAAATATGTAAAAATATATGAGGCTTCTCAGAGAAGGCAGTAGATTATCTACGTTACGTAATCTTAAATATTTGTCTAATTCGGTTTACTGATGAACAATAATAAAAATTAAAAATTTATCTTGTAATTTATCTGATATCGAAGAAAATTCGGCTGATTGGAATTCAATATTTAACTATTATTTATCACGAAGAAAAATTAGTTTCGCAACGTATTCTCAGTTGAGGGGTTTAAAAAATGTAATTAATTATGATTATTATTATACAAGTAAGTATTAAATACAATTATGTGCAAATGACTTATGCACATAATTATAGTATTTAATACTTGTAGAAGAATTTATTTTAACTTTTTTAACTTTTAATTATGCATGTCATTATTTAAAATAATTTTATTTTTATTAATGTTTATCTCTTGTATAATGAAATGTTAATCATTTTAAAGCGTCGTCGATTAAAACAGTTTTATATGTCCAGAGGTTATGTTTTCTGAGAAAACAAAATATGGCTTATAATACCATTAATGATGAGGATTTTGGAGAGTTGTGGAAATAAAATTTTAATTTTAAATTCGCTCTCTATCATTTATAGGAAAACTATTTAATTCGAATTTATTACTTACCTTATGTGTCGTAAAATGAGGTAGATTGTATGCGTAATAAAACAAAAGAATATCCACATTTTAATAACAGTAAAACTTATTTCATTATGAAATTAATAATAAAACAGTTATTTTCTTTTACTTTTTATTTGATTAACTCTTAATTTGGTTGTCAAAAATTCTCAATAATTATACCCTTGGCGAAAGCATAGCAACTTTATTTAACTAATAACTAATTAAGGAAAATGTAACACCTACTAATGAAATGCTGAATTGTCTAAAAACAAAACCAATGAACGTCAAGATAGAAAAAAAAGTCTAATTCCCACTGCTAATAACATTTAATGACCTCAATTTTTTTTTGTAATTTAAATTGAGTAATGCAAACCTGCATAACCCCAAAAAAATACCTTGGAAATATCTTACACGCGAGCAGCAGGCTCACAGACGATATGAAGGAGTCCGCTCACATACCACTAGCCTAGCTCCAGTTCTCTGACAGAGAACAAGAAGTTGATGAGTTCCCTGAGTGCTCAGGAGAGTCTGCTGGGTGAATACCAGAATATTTGGAAGATGTGGGGAGCTTATAAGTTCGGCTCCCACCCAAGATCCGATGTCATAGGAGCAGCCAATAGGTCCCGAGTCCACCCCCATCAAAGATAAGTAACTCAGCGCAGACATTCAGATCAAGTATCTTAGTCTGAATCCTCTCAGACGTGGGCAGAGAATCTGGAAGCGGTCAAAGAAAAGTCCATATGTAACTATCCCAGGCACACCATGGTGGAAAACGAACGGCATTGGATGTCCAGGTACAGATTCGGTTCAAGTTCGCGCCAAAAAAGGCACCCATGACGCACGATCGGTAGCCACAGTAAGGGTACCAAGGCAAGGCAAATCGAGATTGAGGACCTCTTACAGCTGCTCTAATCCTCTCTGGATAATAACCCAGTGTCGCTGCCATCAAGTAATCTGCTTCGCTTTAAGCATGGCTACCATTAGTCCTTTTGGCCCCTTTATATGTGGTCTGGATGGTATCCTGTGTGCCAAAAGTCAGGAGGCCCTGCTCGGCCCAGGATATGTGGACTTGTCTAAAATTTCCTCTCTCCTTCTCTACTCAAATTTCCCACAGGACATAGTCTTCTTCCCGAATACTTCCTATGTCGGGGACGTTCTCCCATTCCATCTAGCAAATGCCTATGCGACAAAGACACTGGTTCCTCTAGCGCATATCTGACGGTTTATTGGGTTCTCTGCATGACGCCTAGTTCTTTTCTTCATTCTAAATGGCCTTACTCGCGTTATAATCACCGCCCTCCAGTCTCCCTCCGGTTTTCTACTTCGGAGCTCGTATGGAGATGGTTCCTCTACCATTAAGTCGATGCCAGCTCACCCGTAGACCTCATTCCCACCTGAGAAAGTTTTCACTGCTCTCTCAGGTTTTACTCCTTCCCCGATACTACTTGATCCAGGTACGGCGCTTCTTTACCTCTGAATCTTTTCCTGTTTCCTTCTTTGCTTTTTTTCTAAGGGAGTCCTAGCACTTGTCGCTGCAGTTCCGCTTGACTCGTTTTATCTTCGCTGTAGGTGACATACTCATGTAGCATTAAATAAAATATTAAATAAACAATAATAATACATAAATAGTAAATAATTACCAACATCTCTTGAGTTTTCTGAATAGTGGATCCAATGTATGCTGAAAGGTAGCCAGGGCACCAAATAATTTCCGCAAGAGATAATTACTTAGTTAAATAGACTTTTTGCTAAAATTACATAGATATCCTAAGGAATTATTGATTTATTATTATAGGTATTTATAAAAAAAGTAGCATATTCTTTTATAAACTGAATGGGTAATTTAAAGAAAACTGTCGATCTTTTGGATTATGTTAATTTATTATAATTACACGTGTTACTTTAATTGCATGGCACTAGATTTCCATGCATGTTTAGTGGATATTTTAGTCTAGGATTTAAGAGAGGATTAAGTTTTTCTACTTTAATACTCTATCCAGCACAAGTGTGGGATGTTAAGCGTAAAAATTGTTGAAAGTCTTTTCTCAATCGAAATCAACATTTAATTCTTATAAAATTATTCTTTGAATTCACTCTAAATGATTTTAGAATCATAGCACAATCACGACTTAATTAAAATCCCCTTGAATAAAACATATCTGATAAATAATTATATGTTCCTGAAATAAATGTTGTTCAGAGAATATTTAACACGAAGAAAATATTTTTGATGAAATTTTTAAGAAATGAGAAAATGAGCTTAATCATCCATGATTGTTCAAGATCTCAATTCGTCTTACTCCATCATCTTATTCCAATAGCACAGACCTTGTCTTCCAACTCCAATCCCTACAACCCCTCCCCAACATCGACTCGAACGNTAATTTTCTTAGTAATAAATAAACGAATATTTGTTAGGAATATCACATAATGCCAATCATTAGCATTAGTAATAATTATTACTAATTATTAACTTTTGGACCGTGAAAATTGTATTATGGACATAACTTTATATTATGGGTAATAAACCCAAACAATTAAATTTTGCATAAATAATAAAAGGGTAACCCAAGTTAAATACCTTGATATTATCTAATACAAATATTACAGACACGCCTAAAAACAGACTTCTTAACGGAAAGCTCTTTAGCTAAAGTTATTGCCTAAGGTTGTTGCATATAAGCCCTTCATGAAATTTAGTAGATACCATCAAATTAAGGTATAACCGTTTAAGATTATACGAAACTAAGAAAGGAGTCAGCGTGTACATTCAAAGTGGCACCAATCCCAAATCAATAGTTGAACCCGCTGTCAGAGAATTTTAACCTTTCAACCTACTTCCATGTGCTTCAGGCATGAAACGCGGGCCCTTTTAAAATTTGGTACATTCTCCAAAACGATATCTCACAACNTATTTCACTTTCAATGTCGTATAAATACCACTTTAAATGTTTCAATTTTCTTAGTAATAAATAAACGAATATTTGTTAGGAATATCACATAATGCCATTCATTGATTTTTATTACTGATTATTAACTTTTTGACTGTGAAAACTGTATTATAGGCTACCCGTCAACCCAAACAATTAAATTTTTTATAAATAATAAAAGAGTAACCCAAATTAAATACCTAGATATTATCTAATAGGAATACTACAGACACGCCTAACAACAGACTTCTTAACGCAAAGCTCTTTAGCTAAAGTTATTGCCTAAGGTTGTTGCATATAAGCCCTTCTTGAAATTTAGTAGATACCATCGAATTAAGGTATAACCTTTTTGGATTGTATGATACTATGAAAGGAATCAGAAATCAGAAAGGAATTATTACCACACAAAAATTGATAAATATTGAATAAAATTACAAGCTTGTTGATGACCGTATAATTAACTATAGCCTCTCAACTTTAGTCATGTGTAAATGACTAATTTACAAATTATTTATTAAAGATATTAATAATTTACTAATTATTTATTATCATCATATGTAAATATTAAAGAGTTATTAGTTGATAAATATTTTGCCTACGTTTCGAAAACTTTTTTCCCTCATCAGGGCCAGAAAAAAATCTCTTTAAAAAAAGGCAAAATATAAAAAACAAATAACAATAATGAAAAATTAAAATTAAATCAAAAATTAATAATAAAAATATGTGATGCTCTCAGTATTTATATTTCAGTGTAAACAAAAAAAAATGAGTTGGATGGGTCACAAAACTACACTGACTGGCAATGTACTCCTCCTGTTGGTTATTTGAAGTCGTATAAATACCACTTAAAATGTTTCAATTTTCTTAGCAAATAATAAACGAATATTTGTTAAGAATATCACAAAGTGCCATTCATTGATTTTTATTACAAATTATTAACTTTTGGACTGTGAAAACTATATTATGGGCGGATAGCCCTAACAACTAAATTTTTCATAAATAATAAAAGGATAACCCAAGTTAAATACCTAGATAATATCTAATAAAAATATTACAGACACGCCTAACAACAGACTTCTTAACGCAAAGCTTTTTAGCTAAATTTATTGCCTAAGGTTGTTACATATAAACCCTTCTTGAAATCTGGTAGATACCATCGAATTAAGGTATAACCGTTTAGGATTGTACGAAACTAAGAATGTGATCAGCGTGTACATTCAAAGTGGCACCAATCCCAAATCAATAGTTGAACCCGCCAGACTGTCAGATAATTTTAACCTTTCAACCTACTTCCATGTGCTTCATGCATGAAACGCGGGCCCTTTTTAATTGGGTACATTCTCCAAAACGATATCTCACAACATTATCTCGAAAAATCTAGAAACGTTTCATTGATTCCCGTCACACAGTTTTATGTATGGCATACGGTGTACTGCCTCTTTTTTTAAATTTGATATTGGACTTCTTCCTCATCTAAAACGTACAAAATGAATATTGAATGCTATGACGATTTAATGAGTTAATTTTCAGTTTGATTGCAAAAATTTAATTTTTATTAGGGAGTGTGATATAAAAATTTCTGCTTCCTGGACGCTGTAGACCAAATTTCTCTGCAATGGTGGGAATACATACCAAAATTTAAATCATTACTCAAAAAAGAAATATCAGAAAAAACGAGAGTCTAACAAATATCCGACAATGTTAGTTCCTTCGAGTATAAGACGAGAATTAGGATTAGGATCAGGTTACAGGGCGATCAACATCATGGTTATTACGCCCTGACTGTTTGGGGTTTATCTAGGGTTAAATCTGTTATCCATTCTTTTAAATGTTTTCCGTTTTTTAGTGCTAGTTTACATAACGTTATATAGTACTTGGTGTGCAATAAGTTATATTCGAACTCACAGACATACACAAGTATTTGTATAAGACGATATATTCGTCTTACTTGAGGGCTTAGACTTGGAATAAAGTGCGGGAAGTTGAAAATATTATCAGCAGGAGACCAGGGTTCTAGTCCCGGCTGAGGTAGTAACATTTTTTTCTGGTTCCTTAGCGTTTCTTGTATAAAATTTAACGTAAGATTACATACCAAAAATAATATCATTATTTAAAAAATATATTCATAAGGATTTTTGACTAAATAAATAATCTGTGCAAATTTTAATGCATTTTATGTATCAATTATCTTAAACGAAAAGAAAAAAAAAAAGGGGGTAAATTTACTTGTCGGTGTGGGGTGGCAAAAAGTCGCCCTTGTCTTGGCTAAGCTTTTGAAAGCGTCCCCTACCAAGAAGCCTTTGATGTCTCGTCCATCCACGCTCGATAACCCCACCCCATCCCTCTTTAGAGCCGGCCGGCTAGCATTTGTTATAGCAGCCACTCTATAGCGCTAGCAGATTAATTTTATGCCCCTGAGCGGTAGACTCGTGTGCAGGCCGTGGTAAATTGGTCGGGCATTTACCTGGTGGCGAGCGGACGTGGAGGGGGAATTACGCCGGCGGCCAGAGAGCCATCCCTTAGTGGGCGCTCATTCTCAGCTGCTTAACGTGTTCACCCGATGTAAAATATTAAAGTTTTCCCAGCTATGAAATTCGTGTGAGGTCCACCATGCATGCATAAATAACCATTTGGTATTCATGACAGTGCTGACACAGCTCAAAAGTAATATTTGTTATTAAACTTCAGCTTACTGGCTAACTCATACATCAAATCATCGACTTTTCCTGATCAACTCAATATATTTAGGGTTAAATATTTTATTAGGAATTACAAATACTTTCTATTAAAAATTAAAGGTAAAAAGTTTTACACAATAACTCATTTACTTAGAAATTTATTGATTCATTGTCTATTCAGTTTAAAATAATGTTATTACCACAAAATTGATAAATATTGAATAAAATTACAAACTTTTTGATGACCGTGTAAATAAATATAACCTCTCAACTTTAGTCTTGATTAAATGTAAAGAATTACTAATTATTTATTATAATCATATGTAAAGGGACAGGACGTCCTCTCTCATCTTCATGATACCCCTGAAGATGGCTTGCAATGTAAGCCAAAACGTTCGCAGATAATTTTTTAAAAAAATACACTTTTTTTAAATTTGTATTTTTTTTTTATCTACCTTGACC
>KZ808312.1:82594-93378 GCA_000696205.2 Oncopeltus fasciatus
GTTCGGTAGTATAGATTTGTGTTTTGTTTTTTTTTAAACTTTTATTTATTTATTACATTCTGTTAAATTAAAACATTTTGTAATTTGATCACCACAATGAATTAGAGAAAAAAATGACATACAATATCAATCACATGAGGAGAGAAGGTGACCAATGACACCACTCTCAATTTATTTACAGATTATGTCCCCAGGAGGTCACGGGGCCATCTTCTTATATATACAGAGAGAGAGAGAGAGAGAGAGAGAGAGAGAGAGAGAGAGAAATACATTCATATAAATTACTTTATGAGTCTAGCATGCTTTTATTTTTACCGTACTTATACTTTTAAAGACACATAGTCAAAAAGGAATAAAATAATATAAAAATATGTATGTTTTAAATTATTTCCTGCGAGAGGGTTGTAGTGCCAATATAGGAATCGCGCTCCCGACCAAGAATGCCTTAGTAAACATTCTATCCAGAACGCTTTTATTACTAACAGAGGCTTACACGGTTTTGCACGTTCTTGCTCTCCAGATTAGACAGGATTACTGAGGAGTTAGTGTGATTCAAACATCAGCAGAGGAGATTAAGAAGTCCTGGGACCTTTTCATTCCATTGCTTGTATTTACTTCGATTGATGAGGCATCAATCGTCAGACTATTGAGTATTGAGGCAATAGACTCTGATACTTTTTCTTTGCCTATAGCAGTGCCATGCAGATTATTTGCCATATATCAATATGAGGAAATCAAGTTTGTTCTTTGTTTCTCAGTAGTAGCAGACGTCGAGGGAAAAAAGAGTTCCCCCCGAAGAAAGAAATAAGAGTGGTGGCATATTCTGCGTCTGAAGACATTTGTCGATACCAGGGGGATGGAAAGGGGAAATAATCAGATGACGGATTGCGTACGCTCACCCTCGTCTCAAACCCCCCTAGTAGCTACTCCCACAGGGTATGCTGCACAGAAGGGAGGACATTCCTGTTTTTTATGAGGAATTGATTCTATGCTCTAGATACCAAGCTAATCAAAGTAGTCTTGCAAAGAGTTTTTATTATTATTTTTTTTTATGAATAAGTTTATACAATAGAAGTTCGCCATTAGAAAATGTGTAAACTTAGCAGATTGTTAATGTATCATTAAATATGAATATAAATAAGAGGTACTGGAGAATTATAAAAGCTCTACATAGAAATTATTAGATTAAAGCTGTATAGAAAATTAAGCTCACAAAACCTGGTTATAGCCTAGCATAATCTATTTTCATTGATGAAACAGAGATGATGAATCATATCTGTGGAACTTTTCATTTGAAATTCATAATTTAGTAATATTTTCTCGTCTGCTCTCCGTTACTAAATTTTATATATATTGCCATAAGGAATCTCATATGTACACCTACCTTTCTCCTGCTCTACCTTTTACTCTCTCACCCCCCTCTCACTCGCCCCTTGCCACAACTCACCCCTTCCGCCACTCACCCTCCTTGCTTCCACACAGACCCGCATCCACTCCTTTCTCAGGCCCATCATTCAAGACGTTGCCATCTGCAATAGAAGGCCTCTTTTTCCAACAGAAATAAACTGTTATTTACAACCTCTACGTTCCGCCTTCTCTTTAAATCATATAATAATTCATTTTTAATAATGTAAAATATATAGTTAGTCTAATCTTGACTCGAACAGTCATTGGCATGTAAGCTTGACTTTCCATTGAATTTCAAAAGTATGCTTATTGTCTCTAGTATAAATTGTATTATTGATTTACTTTCCTGAATAATTATTTGGGCAGTAATTCCTTCAATGAAATTAAGCAACATTGTACCATGGCTGGAGTTTAAAATTTTTTTTTTTCAATTCTGGACAAATCCTATATATGAGAAAACACAAAAATCTAGTTTTAATAATATTTTTAAAATAACAACAGAAATAAACTCACAAAATCTTTGCAGAATGCATTATTCCTCCAATCATTTTTATAAAACATACTTCAGTAACACTTTATTCTTTTGTTTGAGTTTAAAAATTTACAAACTGAGCCAATAGCTAACAGAAACAAGCTTAAGAATTTAATTTGTTCTTTATTTAAAAATTTTGGTATCAAGGGCTCGCAATGTAAATGTCTAGACTTAAGGAAAAAGAAGTGTATTTTTATAAGAAGTAACGAACATTTTAGAGATATTTGTAGTTCTGAGAGTTAAGCCACCATGTCACTGGAAAAACTGTTTACTCCTCCCTATTGTCTTTTGGGGCTTGCGAGATTAATATTGTGCTACTTAATCACTTATTTTATCAAGGTGTGTATTACACAGGATATCTGTCCAGTTTGCATAGCTCCTTCGACACAAATTTTAACCCCAGCGCGATTAACTGTTACTAATTTCGAAAGAAAGGGACATTCAGCATTTAATGACTTTGGATTTTGTTGGTTTTTGGAATCAGAGACGCATATTTCGAACTCAAGTGCAAAAAAAAAATAAAATTTTCATCTGGAGTAAAGGTGATCCTTGGTAATAGCCGTGGTTTTTATGTACAGTTTGTCGAATAACGAATGTGCGTTCGTATATCCTAGTTATGAACTGATCACAAGTGATCTGAACCGCTTCTTTGCTTCACTCCCAATGGTTATTAGCTTTGAAGATTGGTTGTATTGGAAGATGAAACATTGCTATAAGGGAAAAATGCTTTTTTTCTTTTTATGTAGGATATTTTTTCCTTAAATCCAAGAAAACTGAACCTAAGTTATCAATGAACAGGTATAAGTTTTAAAGTCCTTATCAGAGCGCGCTGTATTTAGTGTTAAAGCATTAGCTTGAGCACTGTTCCTTCCTGTGGGAGGGCAACTTATCCAAAGCTTAGCTTGATTTTTTGAATCAGATTACCCCTACTCTGGTTGAAAAAACACGTCATTTGACTAGTAACAATGTCATATAAGTTAGAAAATAATTAAGAAAATAATAATTCATCAGAATATACTGGGATTGAGAGCAATAACGCTTATCCCATATCAGGAAAATTTACCAGATAAAAAATATCTGAATATGAACCCAGATATATTTAAGAATTTATTTTTTCGACCGAAAAAAAAACCAAACAATAAATTTGTCTTACATGTTTATTCATTTGCATATTGATGAAACAAACTTAAGCACACACAAAACAGCACACTTAAACACACACTTATGCTTGAGGGAACTTGTAAAAGTTCCCTCAAGCATAAGTGGGATCATTTGTAAAATAATTGACATATATAAAACGTAAAACAATAAAAATATTTATCTTCCTGAAATGGCGAACATTCCGCGGCGCATTGTATACTATACCACAAGACCTATCGTCCTGGCAGGATGATACATGTGTCTAGTTCCAAGAATATAATTATTGCATCTTAATAGATTATAACGAAATTGACCATATAATCTTAGGGCAAAATAGATTTATTACTATCTAAATAAATCTATNCAATAATAATTGAAACTATTGTTATCTATTATATTAATTTCAATTATTATTGTATTCTCATAACATTGTATTTCTACAGCCCTGAAGATGGCTTGCAATGTAAGCCGAAACGTTGGCAGATAATGCTTTATAAAAAAAATACACTTTTTAAATTTGTGTTTTTTGGATCAAACTTGACCGAACCCCAACTAAAATCATCTTAGAATAATATCTACGGTCAACAAACTCTCCTTTATGTATTACAGTTCTTTTTATTTTATTTTTTATTTTTTCGATGTTTTAATTTAACAGAATGTAACAAATAAATAAAAGTTTAATAAAAAAAATGTTTTTCTCGATATTTTCTTCATACCTTTTTTGCATGGACACAAAAATGATAGTCATTAAAAATGTTATTTTAATATGTACATAAGTGTGTACTTGAGTGTGTTTAAAATCATTTATTTACATTGATATACTTATTTCCAACAACAAATAAATACATTGATTTACTAGTCTCACAAATGGAGATTTATAATTTAGGAAGGTAGGCTCCAAAGAAGTACTACTAAACTTTCCCTTCATAATACCGTTAAAACTTCATTAGTTATTGTCTAAAGTCTGTATAATACATTTATAAACCGTTCACTCTATACAATTTTTAAAAACGGAGAACAAATCACTCTGAATAAGTTGTTTATTTGATGCTTGCCAGTGATATCTCAACGCTGAAGGAGCTACAGTCGTTTCCCATTCAGCGAGGTGCAATGGAACATCAGGTGGCCCCAAGTAAGTTCTGTCACACATTTACAGTAACAGAAAGGTATAATAGTCCTTAAACGATGTAAGTAACTTCGCATATGCATCTCCCGTGAGCAATGCCAAAGGTTATTTTTATTTGCTTCTCAAATAATCTTTCGGCAGTCGTTCTGGTATATTCCGTTATTATTCGACCCTTAGTGGAGCCAATCCAGTCCGTTTCTCACTATGTAAACATTCCATTTCAAAAGCGATTTTGCAGCCAACGTTTAGTCTATTCACAGTCCAGTGCATGTTGCAGCTTCCTTGCGTAAATAGGATCAATTTATATGACCCACCATATACCTACTGTATGGTAGGTTGTATCTACTCTTTACATCATCTATAGGAAAAAATTTCACATGCTTTCTTTATAAACTGTTTATATAAGATCCGCGATCGGTCAATAGCTTTCCATGGATTACGTTTATCTGTAGAGTCGCAGTTGTTCTTCCACAAATCGAACTTTACCATCGATAGAACATGAGTGTGATTGTTCATACATTTTGAGCACTCGTCTTTATATGTGGTATTTACTTAAGGCTGATTTGTTCTCTGACAGTGCCTGCGTTTTCGCAAAACTTCTTTTTTCATCTTTGTCAGTTCCAGAGTTTACCAACAACCCGACCTTCCTTTACAATTTCCTTTTTTACCTGTGATACTTTAATTTACGTTATGGTCTTTCTTAGTTCTGTAATACGCTTTTCTCTAGGTTTTCAGTAACATTAATGAATGCTTCTAAATTAATGTCTAGTTCTTGTTCATTACACTGTTATAATTAACACAGAATAATTTCCCTATTGCCCAATAATTCATTGAATACTCTGAATAGATTTTTCTAAATTCATCCCAATCAGCCAACTCAGTTTTAAATTTGGAGATCGAGAAGTTCTACTTTAAGAGTGGTACCTTCTACAAAGAATTTCAACACCAATAATAATCTGGTCTGAGGAACTTTCCTTCTTCAAGACTAAATTCTTCCAACTGCTTACATGTGGCTGAAGAAGTAAGTATTCAATCAGTGTTGCTCAATCATAAATAGCATAATTTGGTTCTGCAATAAAAAGTTACATTTTACCTCCTCAAAGACTTTATCAAACCAGCAGGTTGACCTAGTATCGAAGCAAAAAAGGAGTTTATTTAGACTTAACCTGTCAACTATATGCTTAATAAAGGATAAATAATTATTATTAAAGTTAAGGTACATGCTAGCCGCAATAAAACTAAAATTAATTCGTACCTCTATAAATACCATGTCTTCATTACTAAAATTACTTAATAGTATAACATCAATATTTGATTTATTTGAAATAATTGCAGCTCTGACTTTCTCACTTCTTTTACAGTTTTTTTTTTAACAGCCAAAAAAAAACCCTACAATTTTTCCTTTGTTACAGTATGGCTCTTGTACAAAAATGATATCTGTCCCTAAACGCTGAATATATTAATTTATATTGTATGAGGCCTTTCTAGACTTATGCATAATTATCTGCATACATTCAGATATTATCTGTTTCGCCATAATTAGTCTATTGCCTGTTGAAGCATTCTAGGACAGCGTTGTAGGTGGGGCAGGTCCTACTAAGGGAGCTATGTTTACTATCAAAGCGATAAGCAGGATCCCTAATCCTGGAGTTGTGATAAGCACAGGTACTGAAGTGCTCCGATGTCCACCAACTTGTTTCTACATGCACATATAAAGTCTTCCATGCGCATATCAAGAAACGTCAAGTTCTCCCAAGTGCTTTGTCAACTTATTATATTTGTAACATTGGGATATAGGTATAAATATTATTACGGATTTTAAAGAATTTTTTAAGTCGTGCACAAGGATCTATTTTCTCAAAGTAGAGTTGGCTTTGAAATAAGAATACTAAATGTCTTATAGAACAAGTTTTACCTCTAAAGAATAAGGACTGTTTTGATTCATTATACATTTGGGAGTTATGACCACGCTAATTGAAAATTATGAGTTGTGCTTCTGAATAATTTCTGCACAATTTTTGTTGTTGTTATTGTTTCAGAAATATTGTAAATAAAAAAGCTGCGTACCGAGGTAATAACGTTATCTTTTACTTCAGCCAAAATATCAACTTATTTCTTGTTGGAAATAATAACTTTCTCATGTTTAAAATGTTTAAAAAACATTCGTTGACCGCTAGTTTTCAGTTTAACAGGTTCGATATTTTCCTTAATTATTTATCACCTCTTCTTGTTTTGGGAATTACAATATTTTTATAATTTAGTAACTACAATACAATAATAAAACGACTCAGATAAACACCCATCATTAATTTCTCAATTTGTACATTTGATATTTATGTCATTTTTTTTATGTGGTTTTTAACCTTTAGAACTTAACTGCTATTAATAAAAAGCTTGCATACAATAAAACTCGTCGAAATCACACAACAAAAAAACATCTAGGAACATTACCTAGATGTTTTTTTGTTGGGGTTCGGTCAAGGTAGATTAAAAAAAATACAAATTAAAAAAAAAAAGTATTTTAAAAAAAATATCTGCCGACGTTTCGGCTAACATTGTAAGCCATATTCAGGGCTGTAGAAATACAATATCATGAGAATACTTTAAAATATTATAACATAGAATTGCCATAATGTAATATGATATCAAAAGTATGAGTGTAGTAAGCTATGTAGGAGAATTCAACATGCAGAAAACAAATTATTAAAAAATTAAAACATTAATTGAGCACACCTACCTATTATGAAGACGAGAGGGGAATTCTTGTCCCTAAGTTCACATTTTCAAGACTGAGGAAGGGAAGTATTTCCGCTAAGTCAGGAAGATGTGAACTTAGGGACAAGACTTCCCCTCTCGTCTTCATAATAGGTAGGTGTGGTCAATTAATGTTTTAATTTTTTAATAGTTTTCTAATAGTTTGTTTTCTGCATGTTGAATATATTATAATATTGTAAATTATTATTGTATTCTCATGACATTTTTTTGGATCTACCTTGACCGATCCCCAAGAAAAAAAACATCTAATAATAATAACTACGGTCAAAAGACTCTCCATTTGAAATCTAGCAACGCTTATTTTCTGGCCTTTTATGCAAGAAAGGCCACAAATAAGAAGAAATTATAGCTTTTGTGTCAAGATATTTTACAAAGAGTACTTCACAAGAAGTATGTGAGAAAGAAGATTTGCTGAGTTTCATAAAATGTTTGATTATTAAGCCAGGCTCAGGGTTGCCCAGTAAGAAAAAGTGTGAAAAGCGCTCAACCCCCGCAGATAAATTTGTAAATACATTATGTAAATTAATAAGCGGATTTCCTAAAAATTTAGGAATTTTTCTTAAAAATTTTATAATTTAAAACGTTATAAAATTGCAGTTTTAACCTATTATGTTCTATATATTTTTTATAACTCAAATAACAACAAAGATATTGAGAATGTAAATTTTCCCCCTTCATCTTCATTTGATTTAAACTTCATTGCAAGCCATAAAATGAATACATTCAAGGGCTTGCAATGAAAAGAATGATGACCAAATTTTTTTTTTAAATTTTGTAGTACATAAATGTTACAAAATTACATTATGCACCTATTTTGTTCTATACATATTAATGTTTTGCAAATAGGGTTCAANCATTTCTTACGAATCTGATATAAAATAAAAATTAGTTTATTCAACAGTTTGAAGCCGGAAGTCTAAATACAGAGTTAAGTTTTCATAAATTGAAAATAATAGGGCCAATGTGACACTCAAAATTACATTCTTAAATAGTTTCCTAAATTTGCAGTTTTCTAATATTATCTGTTGGAATGTTTTTGGAAGTCTAAGGAACTATCGTTATATTATAGGTTTTTTTGATCTAAGGAACTATCGTGGATAGTTTGAGCGAGAAATATTCAAAAACTAAAAATTAAAACAAATGCTCGAGAAAACACGGTGCAGTATATAATTTTATGAATAGCAATTCGTAAACAACTGTGCCAAAGCAATTCATGAAGAAATGCCTGCAAATGACATCTCAGCATACATTAAATGGTGGGTGTTAGAAATTTGATTTTGATTTCATTCCAAAAAATAGCTTGGTTAAGAGGAGTCAAAAGAGCTTTGAGGACGAAATGTAATTCTTTGCACGATTTCGTACATTAGTTTGATGTGTCAGGAAAAGTAAGATTTAGATTGACGTGGAGAAGGCACATGTGGAAGGGGCAAGCCAGGGATCTTCATGAATACATTAGGGGAATCATGAATGCTTAAGAGGGTTGCAAGATAAAGTTGGATAGAGTGGCCTCAGGCAAAAACCTTAATAAGAATACCGACCTACGGTACCGAACCGTTTTCCAAAACGGCTTTCCAAAACCACACCATATCCATATTTTGGGAAGTACTTCGAAGGCTGGTTTTCCCATTGGCCATGGTGCAAAACCCTTCTCTTCCCTCAACCACTGTCCACTAATCAATTATAGTTGTCTGATATTGTTAATCCTATCAGAAATACTATCTAAATTAAGGTAACAATCATAGCACAACGACGTTTATCATTATTTCTTACCTATAAAAACAATAATTTTTCCAAATTAAAACTGGAGTAAATAATTATTATTCTAAATATAGAAAAAATCAAAGGGAACAACGATGGCGGAACTATGATCCATTTCGTTAGAACAATATGATATAGCCCACCCTTTTGACAATATATTTATTTCAGTCTCATTTATATTTAAAAGACCTACCTCTCCCCTTTGGAAAATCTGTTGAAGAGGAGGGAGGTTCCCCACTGCAAGTATTACGAAATATTGTGCAATCACAATTCAGCAAAGGGTGCTAATTTTATTCAATAGAAATTCACAAGGGAAGCCATATATACTTTCAAAATTTCATCTCAATCTGGTGTGCCAGTCATAATTTTATTCAAAAACACACGCACACATAAAACCCAATTCCCTTAAAAATTGCCGCTTTGGGATCAAAAAGTCTAAATATATACAATGTTTATGGTTGATGTTACAATGTTGCAAGGTCCCTACCTTTGAAATAAATAAATAAATTGATCAATTCAGAAATATTAAGTTTGTTCAGTAGAGGTTGGAGGTGAGTTGGCCGTCAAGTATTATGCTGGAGAAATTAGTCAGGGTTTGGGCCAGAATCAGAAAAAAAGTTTAGTTCTGCACTCTGAGCTGTGACCATAAATCCACCTCGGAGATCAGATCTCCAGACATCACTATCGCCCTGTTGATTACTTACAATTTAAATCCAAACGTCAGCAATAATAAAATAGTTACCCAACAATTATGGGGTATTTTATTTTTCTGATCATGGCCGAAACCCTGGCTAATTTCTCTAGCATTTGTTCAATCGAATTAAAAACATATTTTAATTTATCTTTCATATCTGTTATTCAGTACGAACATTATTGGATGCCTGAAATGCACTTTCCTTGTAAAAATATAGGCTAAATGGATGTGGTTCTTCTAAGAGATTTATCATTATGCCCTTTATGTATTTTAATTTAATTTTGAATTTATTAGCTGTAGAATAATATTCAGTGCACAGTTACGTAAGATCGCAAACAATAAATTATTATTATTAAACGATTTAAAAATGAAATAAGGAGGACATCCCCTTCAAACTTTTTTTGACTGTGGAGATTATTTGTAAAGAATGTTTTGGGGTTATTTAAGGTTAAAAAAAAAATACAATTGTCCAGTCATGAACATTTGACCCAGATGACAACACGTCCCTTTCGCTTTCATGAGAGCCATGAAGATGACTTACATTGTAAGCCGAAATTGTTGGAAGATAATAAAAAATTTAATTTTTTCAATACTGTATTTTTTTCTTTGATTAACCTTGACCGAACCCTAACAAACTCTTTACTCATAGAGAAATTGTTTAAAAAAAGTAATACTGTTTTAATAAAATAAAATCACTAGCACACACATATTTTTACTGTATGATATTGTCTGTGTGTGACTATTTGCGCACATGCACAGGGATTACAATAAAATACAGGTAGAGCTGAGATTGAGAAGAGCAGAAAGTAGTTAAGGGCGGAAAGGATTGTCAGCAGATTTTTGAGCCCCCCCCTTCCCCTAAAGCCAAAGAAAACAAATTAGTCATCAGAATTTCTACAAGAATAACATTCGCCAGGTAAAACGCCAACTCTGCAAGACAAAAAACCCCAGCAAAAGGGATTCTCCGATTCAGAGCTGCTAGGGAATTATTCCGGATCAACCTTAGGGGTAGATTATTTCCCAATTAATCTTCTTTTTATTTTTTTTTTGCTGGTATTCTCACGATTATTCATGAGTAGAGATGAATTACAACAAAATGTAATTTTTTCAAAAGAACTGATAGTTTTCATGTTTTGAAAAATTATTTATAATTCTCTTGTGCCTTCCGACATTTTTTGCCCTTGCAACTATTCTTTGAATGGCATGAATTATTTATTTTCCATATAATTGGAAATACTACTATAATCTCTATTTCATTATATTTACAAATTTATTCGGTCACGATATACTCACAGCTAAGATGCATCGGAAGGTTGAGTTAGGTAATATATAGATCTACCTTGACCGATCCC
>KZ808312.1:94072-106101 GCA_000696205.2 Oncopeltus fasciatus
AAATTATTTTATATATTTTTTTTTGCAGCTTACCCCTTATTATCCAGGATAAAAATGGCTGCAGAAGCTTCCTTTTTAAAAAGAGTTCCTTTTTTAATGAGGTTTAAATTGGGTGATTAAAAGTTTCTTCAAATCTGCTTCATTTGTAGATCTTTGTACTGAAAAATCATTATTTACTTCCAGGAAATACATTTTTTTAAATATTATTCATTTAAAGAAAAAAATTTAAAACAGTGGTCTCCAGTTCAATTTATTTATTTTTACAGTATGCAGAAACATACATTGTAAAGGGAGTGGGCGTAATATTTATCTTAATACGATACAAGTTAGATTGTTTATTTAATAAATGTATATTGTTTTGAATGGCTATCTGTAGATATCCCCTCTCTCCAATAACGTAAGTTGTTGTGTTGGAAGTAAAACAAAAACACCAAAAAATTGAAAGATAACTAGATACTGGCCCGCCTATTAACCATTCGTAAAAAGCACTGGGATGATAATATATCTTATCTATTTATGCAGCTATCATTTTTATATTTGCATTTTTTACATGAATTTTATTAGTTCAGAAATGTATAGGCCGTTAATTATTATATGTTGATACACACATACACAATATTAACTATTAACATTAGTTGGATTAATGAAGCCTTTTTTTATTCTTTGGGAAAGCACAATTATCTGAGCTCCTTAGGTAAATCAAAATATTTACAATTTACTTTAGTAAAAACTGAAGTAGCTTGCATTTCAAATGAGGTTATGAAATTTTTTTTAGAAGTTTTAAGGTAATAAAATAAAGTTAAATAAATTACTTTTTTCACCAAAGTCAGTAATTATTCAAAATAAGAGTTTGTTGACCGTAGATATTATTCTAAGATGATTTTAGTTGGGGTTCGGTCTTATCCTCAATCCCGAAAAAATCCCCCAGATCCTTACTGCATTTAATTCATACCACCCTCTACTGAAATTTACCATAGAAAAGGAATCGAATTATCAACTTCCCTTTCTTGACACCCTTATCATCCGTAACACCAATGGTTCCATCTCCACTGACTGGTATACTAAACATACTTACTCATGTCGTCTCCTCCATTTTAACTCATCTCACCCTCATCATCAAAAAATTAATGTGGCCAAAAACCTCATCTACAGAGCACTAACACTCTCTGACAAGACTTTCCACAGAAAAAATATTAAACGTATTACTGACATCCTCCTGTCCAATGGTTTTCCTACTCACACCATTAAAAAACTTGTTAAGGAATTTTTTATTTCCTCTTCTCCAACTATCCCCCTCCCCCAAAATAACGACCTTGTTTTCCGTTCTCTTCCTTATATTCCAAAACTGTCTGAAAATATTAAGAAATCCCTCAGAAAAACTTTTCCTAACCTCAAGCTTTCTTTTTCCACCAATAACAAGTTAAAATCTATTTACACCATCCTCAAAGACCCCATCCCCCTTCCTAACAGAACTAATGTCGTCTATAAAATTCCCTGTTCCACACCGCATTGCCAAGGTTCTTACATTGGACAAACAAAAAACCCGATTTCCCGCAGAATTAATAACCATAAAAATGACATCAAGAATAAACTAATAAAAACTGCCCTCACCAAACATGTTTTTCATGAAGCACACACATTTGACTTCGACAGCTTAACCATTCTTTCCACTGAACCCTACCAACACAAACGTCTTTTGTCTGAAACCGTTCACATCAACTTACAACACTATCCAGTTAACGACAGAACAGACATAGAACAAATTTCCTCAACTTATTCTAACATTTTTAACATTTTAAAAACCAACAACCCTCCGTCTCAATAAACCTGTCAAAACATTTTTCTCAGTTCCAAAGTCACTTATTCCCAATAATACCCTTCCCTTTTTTTCCTTTGTCCTTTTATTGCCCTCTCTTGTAACAGGCCGCTTTCCATTTACACCTTCCGCCTGCCTTGTACCTGCTACCCCCACTCCCCTTTCTACTTCATAACTCAAAACAAATTCATAATGTTCAGTCATGGAAATGTGAACTTAGGGACAGGACGTCCTCTCTCATCTTCATGATAGGTAGGTGTGGCAAATTACTGCTTTAATGATATTTCAATTTTTTCTTGTCAATTAGTTGTTTGTTTGCATGTTTTTTTCAAATTGGTTCTTTTTCAATATTGTTTTCATAAACTTTTAATTGTCTTACACAGCTTTCTACTTTCATACTCTTGATATCACATTATATTATAATTCTCTATTATACTAATTTCAAATATTACTGTATTCTCATGACATTGTATTTCTACAGCCCTGAAGATGGCTTACAATGTAAGCCGAAACGTTGGCAGATAATCCTTTATTAAAAAAAAAAAAATACATTTTTTAAATTTGTGTTTTTTTGGATCTACCTCGACCGAACCCCAACTAAAATCATCTTAGTCAGTAATTATTATTTACTACTGGGTTCCAGTTACTCGGTTGCTTTGGAATTTTAATAATTCTAAAAAATATAAATAAACCATCCAGACTTGTAGGACTTACATTATTAATTTTTATTTTAAGTACCTAAGCTATAGTTAATTGCTGTATGAATTGGTCACAATAATTTATAAAACCATTTAAAAATAAATTTAAGTTTTATCCCTTGGTCACAATCTTCAGATAATATTGTACGTATGTCGGAAATAATCTTTCCTTCTAAAATAAGGACACTTAATAAGTGTCTTTCGAAAAAATGGTAACTTAAGACTTAGATAATTGATTTTAAATTTATAACGTTTAAAATTTTCTTTCATTGATAAGAACGAAGGTATTACGATAGTAAACAACATTAGCCAGATTTACATTTGCCTTCCGCTCACACATATTTACACTCGGTTAAGCGAGCTGGTAGTTATTTCAGAAGCAGGGTGTGATTGGTGCCAATCCCCAGCACCGTTTAACCAGAAGGACCTGTCATTTTATGTTGGGGTTTACTCACTCAAACGAGGTTTTACGTAGATCTCATCAATTTGGGAGCCATTTTTGTGGAGTGCCACTGCAAAGCTAAACCTCCAGACGTAGCACTTGCTCCGCGACTGTAGTGCCCTCTGGTGAGCAACAGTCCACCCTGCTCTCCCACAAGTTATGTTTGGGTTGTGCCGGGACTCGAACCCAGGGCCTCTGAAATGCGATTTACGCTATCCACTGGGCGTGAATATATATATATATATTTCCAGATTTCAANAATGCTAATTATTATTTAAATTTGTATGTATGACCTTATTATTGGAAATTATAGTCATTTTAAGGCTGATTTTTTAAAAATGTGATAATTAGTAGGAAGTATTTGAAAATTACACATTACCTTGTTTATATATATATGGAGCTCAACATTTTACGCGTGTCTGAATAATGACTGATTATTATTTTTATTTTATTTTTCTGTGCTTACTACTAGTTTTTCACTTACGCAATTAAAGCAATACACAGTCTCATACGGAATTGAATACTGGTCAAATATGGAGTTTTAAGAGGAGGTGAGTTAGCGGGCCCCTATAAGGGTTAGATACAACCATTTGAACCATGACGATTCGACGTAACCAGTTATTATTATTGAACATTTTTCTTAAGTCATTTTTAACATAAAAATTGCTGTCTTCATTACTCCAATTTTGTGTGCAAAATTATTTTTATATTCATTTTAAATGTTCACTAATCAGCTTGGCTTAGTATATATGTTTTTTTTTTCGTTTCTTATTTTAATTTATTCTATTTATTTTATTTTATTAATCTTAAGCTACTTCTTTATTAAATTAATTAATTTCTATATTAACTAGCAGACAAAATATTTAGTACCATACATATATATTGTCACTGTGTCTTTATATACGAAGCTCGTAACTATTATGCATGAGCTTATTTATTTCTGCGGGCACATCCCTCTCTCGCGTTCGCCTGGAGAAGTCATCTCCTTTTGATTGAGGGGCTGGAACGCGTTCCTCCTTGTTGGAGAGAGATAGACCTCATCAGCCGGAAGGAGTGTTGCCGAGATGAGAACGAGAGAGCTGAGAGGGGATAAGGACGTCGAGAGGGAATCATACTCTTGTTAAGGGGTTCTTGAGCCGTCTCTGCCATCTATCCCGCCGTCATTTTTCTCTTCTCATCCTCTTCCAGAACGCTCAACCAAACAGCAGTCAAGGTATGTATTGAAGAGGAGGATAAGAATGGGAAAGGTAGGAAAACACGTGGATGTTCTCTACAGACAGGTTGGATTGCAGTGGAGCTCATAGAGTGCTATTTTACATAGTCACGCATTTCTCACGTGTCATTATAGATTGACATAAATAAGAGTAAATTACTCATTGGATCTTGCCGGAGGGAGCAAGATTGTAAAAGGAAGCGCTCAACGTTCATAGTTTCATGAAATTATTTTTGGCATACCACCGACCTGAAGAATGCCTTGTATGCGCTGCAATGGATGTAGCTATATGAGGAGGTGGACAGTCGAAAGTCACCAATAAAAGAGGAGGCCCGAACAGCAGGCCATGCTCCAGCACGAAGCGGCTTGCAACACCGAACTAGCTTCATATAATTGGCTCCTTGTTTATATGGTACAGGGCCCTGCCTGACCTGGGAGCGAGGGTGTGCATGGTAGGACTAGGCAATTCAAACCCTCCAGGTATGAACCTTAATATATATTTTTCGTAAGAAGTTTGTAGATTATAAATGTTAGAAAATTATACTTTACACCTCAATTTTTTAGGTTGGGTCGTACTTATTAAATGATTTGTAAGATGAAACCTAAATAACGAAGGTGATTTCTGCATTAAAAAAAAAAAAAAAAAAACATACGAAATTTTTCCCTGTTACTTATTGATAATTTATACAGGTACTTTGAACTTAATTTGTATTAGTTTTTATAATTAAACTTTACAGATGTAAGTTGTGCTGAATTTTGAAAGTTGATAAATTTACTTCAAAATTAAGTAAAACTATTGCCTTAATTTACATATTAACACACTGTATAAATATTACACGATCAAATTTACCTTTAAAATTGCATATAAAAATTATTAAGTTCCTTTTATCCTATCAGATAACACCAGTGTAGCCAAATGGCGGGTTTTAGTAATATTAATCCATAAACAGAACACTTCAACACATAAATTTACTATCTTTAACGCTGCACTTACAAATTAAATTTTGTGAAACCATTAACTTTTGTTTCAAAGTTTAGTTGGCATTTAATTATTGAAATAGTTATTTCAAACTATTGAGCATTGTATTTCTCATGGGAAAATATTCTAGAATGTATACCCTGCCATATCAAAATTTTATAGAGTCTATTTTCTTAAATATAAGAAAAAATTAAATTATACGATATTTTTTCTTTCTTTATTTTTTTCTCTCTTTCTTGTTTATATTTTTATTTTTTTAATGTAGTATTTTATTTCATCTTTATTAGGGAAGTTAAAGGGGATGTTTCCAAGAGCGGATATTCCAAGGGGAGGGGTAGGAGTCTTGCTATTTACGCTGTTCAGTGTTAGTTCATCCAGCCGTTAAATTCTTCACACTCGAGATGATGACTGTTTAAGATAAGGGAAGAGGCACTACTTACAAAAATCTTGGATTCACTCGCAGCTTTTACTGCCTACAAATTTATATTTTCTTTTATTATTAAATTGTTAATTTATTCAGAGCTGCGGAAGCGATGTTTTCAAGGTATATTACACTTAATAACATTCCCTTTTTTTTTTTAAAACGTTATTATTAAAGTTTTTTAACCTAAAATATTTATTCGTAAGAATGAAATTTATTTTATTGGTATTCAATATTTATTTCAACATCATTTCTTAGAAACTTCATTGTGTATGATATAATAATTTAACATTAATTCAACATGAAAATCTTAAATTCAAAAAATTATTAAAGAAAAAAACTACTAAACTTTTTATTTTATTATTCGTTGAATTTAAATATTGGTGGTATTTTCCTATAAATCATTAATTTTTCTCGCAGTTAGCAATTATTATCTTTTATCTTAAATGCTCGATTCCTATTGAAATATCGTTTTTTTTTAAGGGTTATTTACTATCGAAATCCTTTTATAACCTGTTGATGAGCCGGATGTCGAACCTTTTAACTTCCTGGTTGTTTTACCTGCTTTTAATTAACTATCAATGCTAATTATTATTTAAATTTGTATGTATGACCTTATTATTGGAAATTATAGTCATTTTAAGGCTGATTTTTTAAAAATGTGATAATTAGTAGGAAGTATTTGAAAATTACACATTACCTTGTTTTACAGTCATGTTAAACCAGGTAATTTAGAAGTTATATGTTCTAAATACTTCATGTCCTTAAAAAAAATATTCAGACATTTTTCTCTCGTAGACTGAGAACTTAATTCACTTACCTAAAATATTTTACTTTTGTATATATCATGGTCAGTAGAGGTCAAAACAAAATTACAAAAATTTTTCTATGTGGATAACATTGCTGAAAAAACGTAAATATAATTGAACTATCCTTCCAAGTTATAGGTTCGTTTTACCTTTTTATGTTAATTTTAACAAAAATAACTATTGTCAGAAAGTAAATTATTTTTCGTTTGGAACACAATGTGAAAGAATTAAAAGCACTTCATTTTCCATTAATTACATACATTTATTCAAATTAAATTCAGATTTATTCAGTTTTCAGACAGTCATTAAGGCACTGGTTATTTGATTAAGCGTTTATTGATGATAACTTTACAATAGTAATGGGGTGGAAAAAGTAAACATCATTAATTAATGTAAATATATTATAAATACTTTTTACTACGAAATTTCCCGTGATGCTTGGGTCCTTTCCAAGTGCTAAAATATTTTTAAAAAGTAAGAGCTTAAATATACATAAAATTTTTTCTCTCTTTCTTTTAAGTTTCAGAGACGAATATATAATTAAAAAGAATGTTTTCGTCAATAAAAATGTTGTAATTATAAAACACTTTATTTCAAAGTAATTATTCCTTTTTAACTTAGCTTAAAAAGTGTATGTGAAGATAGAATAAGTAGATTAGAAAAGTGTCTGAATTTAAAATTTTTTTATCAGTTTAAACAAAAATGGATTAAAGGGTTAATACTTCAAAGGATCGTTCACACTCATCCCTGAAGAAGCGTTGCATTTAAGCAGTAAATAATAAATTGTTAATTTTTTACATCAAAGATTATTTTGTACAGACACTTAACTGATCGAACATCAACTATGATGTACCACTTATTAAACAATTATTGAGAGGGAATAGAATAAAAAAATATATCTTTCCCACCCAGAAATCGAACCTGGATCTATTGCTTTCCGGGCCGGTGCACTTGCCAGTTATGCTACCAGGACGCGCTAGTTATCCCATTCAATTCCCTCTACACTAGCGAGAGCCTAACCTGCGAGAAAGGCGAGAACTTCGTCTTGTACTCGAAGGAGCTGACATTGTCATACATTTTGTCGACTCTCGTCATTTACTTTATTTAATTCTTCCTTTATAAATATTTAATTTGGTTGTGGTATTTTATTCCATGTAATTCAAAATTTTTTAGAACATTTTTTAAATTTAATTAAACTTTTTTAATATATTTTTTAGCCACCTTACATTAAGGCACTTAGAATCCCTATATAGATCCAATGAAGCTACCCTTAATTAATTATTAATTAATTATCGCTTAAATTAATTTGTATTAATTATTTTTAATCATTAGCAAAGCGTTGGTATATAGGAGCAATTAAATAACTAAAATCCGCGCAATTCAATTTGGACGTAATTGAAGTAGGGTATGTAATAGGCGTGATGAAATAGAACGAATAACCGTTTCGTAGCCAATCGATAATGACTATGCCAAAATATTTCCAAAGGAGCATAACAAGTTTACGCCATATGCGAGTTAGTTAAAAATCACGTTAATAAGTCTCATCGCTAATATTTTACTTTTATGTGCTTGAAGTGCAACCATATGAAGGCATAATTTATATAAAAGCTTTAAGGATTCTGTGCAGTACGTCAAAATTTTNTTTGTGATTTTTTCTTTTTGTGTGTGCACTGCTCTCTCTATCCCACCTGTTCTTGATTGCTATATATATATATAGTTAAGTGAATAATTTTTTTAAATATATTTTTTTGCGATAACCCATGAAATTAATATTTTTTATACTAGCATACCTTCTATTCTCCGTCTTCATTGGTTTCTGCAAACCATCCTCTGTTGGCGAGCGCTTTCGGACATTGTACATCCTCTTGGCCCAGACAGTCATAGTGACCACATGTATTCGGCCAAGAAGATGGACAATGTCCGAAAGCGCTCGCCAACAGAGGATTGTTTGCAGAAACCAATGAAGACGGAGAATAGAAGGTATGATGATGAGTTCTATATTCACTGGTAGTGAAAATAACCTTTTAGATTTTTTTTTACCCTTTATTTTTTGTTATGACTTTTATAATTGAATTTGATGGTAATGTTTTAAACAACATATACTGCTGAAGAGGCAGCGCTCATTGTGAACCAAGCTAATTCTGGCTTATCACTTATTATTGGAAGGTTTAGTTATTTACAGTTATCGCTCATTTGATCTCTCGGCAATTAAAGAAATAATTTTACAATGTTATATTTATAAAAAAACAAAAACAGATGTATAAACATAATAGCTATAAATTCTTGTTTTTTCTACAAGACTGACAGATATCCCATGTAGAATGCTTACGTATAGTTATCATAAAAACCCTATTGGTCATTGTGGATCGCTTAGTACCAGACAATATTTATAGGCGCAGGAAGAATTTTTTTAATCAGCTTTAGAAGAAAATAAATGGGCAGAAAGAATGGACAGAAAAAACAGTAAAATTCGTAAGCGAATAGCTATCTGGAGCGAAGACGTCGTGACGACACTTAAAGCTGATTTGACACACTCGCGCAGAGTCTGAAAGACAGCACTCATACCAGAATTACCAAAGCTTCTATGCATTCAGGCGAGATACATTCAGGTACATGTACATGTTGGTGGTCCCACGTTGGCGATGTACCGAAACAAGCCTGAGGATTGGCGATAACTGCCCACCAGATGTGCCGGTCCTCGCCACTTCTATTGCCTACGTGCTGCACCGCTGTCCAATATCAGGCCCACGCTCCTTCACATCACATCTCACATATTGCCTTTTTTTTCTTATCTTTTTTTTTTTTTTTTACGATATAAAACACACTTCTGATATAGATAACTTGCATACAAATATAGTAAAGACGCATCATATTCTAGTAAATTACGTTTCTAAATATGAGATTTAATCGCTTAGGCATTTAAGTATTTTCTGGTATTTCTAATATAATAAACACCCTCTTTGACTGAATTACTTTGTAAAAAACAAACCAACTATTTTTTTTTTTGCTTTTAAATACTAATGTGAATTTTCAAGATGCACAAACAGAAAAAACAAACAAAAAAACATCCAACTATTACTTTTTTTAATTTTGCTATTGACTTCTATTTCATTTGTAATTGAATCAGTACTTCCAAGATATTCTTTTCATTAAAATTATAATGATACTTATTTTGAAGCATCAGTTTTGTAAGCAAATAAATTTCCAATTCTCTTTTACTGAATAACTAACTCCTGTTCCATTTTATTATTACGGATTCCGCAAATTAAGTTTAGTTACAATAAGCCACAATACCTTTATGTAACTAGAATTTATATTTAGTGGAGGAGATTCGTCTCCCAGCCTAATTCGTACATTCCTTACCCTATCTACAAGCAATAAGGCCCCATTTAAAACATTTGGCATACATAAAAAAAAAAAGAAGATAAGAAGAGCTGAACACCAATATATATATAAAGAAGTTTAAGAAAAACTGAGTAGTGAAACAAGCGGCTGGGCAATCTGTTTTGACTCGGCAATCTGCGACGCCTCTAGCTCCAGAAAAAATCCGTGTGTCAGACTCTGCAACTTTACATCAATTTATGATAAAACTGATATTCATTCCGAATGATATGATAAATTCAATTGAGAGTTATAAACTTATAATTCATTTTAATAATTATAACTAACAATAAACTTATATTTTAATTAATATTGAAAGCAAGCTCTGTATTTAGGCTCATTTTGGCAACCCGTTGAACAAATTTTTATTTGCTTAAGTTAAGCGTAAAAGAACATAATACAATAATAAATTTTAATTTAGTTGTGNATGATATAATTAATGATAAAATAATGTACGTATTAAAAAATTGATCAAGGTTTTTCATTGTTTAATTTAAATGTATTATTATTTAAGCAATAATTTGGAAAGATAACTAGAAGCAAATATTGATTCAAAATTAGTAGTTATAAATATAAAAAGAGATAGGTGGGGTGTGTGGTCTAATGGTTAAGGAACAGAATTCCTGAACCAATGGTTTGGGTACAATGCCTACAGTGCACGTTTGGTTCTTTCAGAGATTCTGTTTGTAATGGCCCCAAAGATTCATGCTTCTAGGCAATATCCTGTGGGAACCATTTGTCATCGAATAGGGAAAAAATCTGCCTGACAGAACAGTGTACTGACCTTAGCCTTCTCTAGTGTGGCGTGAGTCGAGAATAAATACACTCTTAACATGTATATTTCCCCTGGATCTATTGGCCTATTTGTGATAATAAATTAACTTTAATTTATCTCATTGTTCTTAATTATTAGTGACCGTAACAATATTATTGGATTATCAGGTTCTTCTTTTATAAATCCTTCTTCTATCTGATTGTTTTTAGCCGTAAAAGGACCAACTTTTATAAAAAGAAGCTTAAAAAAATGTATTGTAAAATTGTGGACGTTTTATTATTAAGATCTTATTATCGTATTACGATATTATACGTAATACGATGTTACTTATAACTTTTGTCTGCCATAAAAAATTTCCTATCAATTTTGCACTCTACTTTTATTCCCCTATTAAAATAGTTTAATGACTTATAACTGTAATTATTATTTATTGAAGTCTCATTATTAAATATAATAGTGTGATTGAAGTATCAAGAACCTCTTTTTGACTATAGGAATAGTATGTTAAATGTGGAATTTCATTTCAAATGCCCATATTGAATTCCAATATGATGGAAATTTTCTAATAAGAGCAAAATCGTAAGTAAAGAGTACAATTTAGATTAATTTCTCTGGGAGCTCGATTAAATTGTCAGATACTCTGTTCCAATATTTTATTTCCCGGGTCCTTTAGTAGGCAGACCTCGGATTTAGTGATTTTTTTTTTATTAAAAGACGGGAGAGATCCAATTCTGGGAGAAAGGGGTGATTTGTACCTTCTGGGGGGGTTGATCCCGGCCGAGATCTTCTTCCCTCTTTCTCGCCACCAAACCCGTCAGAATATACTGACTGACTTGTCAGTTTGATCGCTTTCCCCTCTCCCATCCACCACCCCTTCTATCCATGTCAGCGGGAGATTAAGGCCCGTCTCTTAGGGTTGGCGATGTGACTGTTTTTTCATCCAATTTGTACTTTTCTCTTAACCCAGTCAAAAACTCTCGGGACAAACGTCTACCGGGGCAAGAATACGAAAATTTCATTCGCAGTAAATCACTTCAAAGATTGCCCTATTCTAAGATGCCCTTAGCATGACTTAATTTACGCCTATAAAGAGTTTCACACGAGAGGATTGTAGAAACGGTTTTTCTTGCCATTTCTAAAAAGTGTCTAAAAAGTTTTTAATCATTTACTTATTCTTTCCCCGTGGGGGAATTATTCTTGCGGTCTAAGGAGTGTCAGACCACCGTCAGAAGTGACATAATAAAAAAAAAATATGGGCGATAAACTAAGGGGTATACCTAAAATCGCTGTTATCTGATAGCTCTGAGTAAATTAGAGCGATTGACTGCAATATGTCCTGATATTAGCATATAAGATATTATAGATACTATTCAAATGCAAAGTGAACAGACCTGTGAATGAAACATGTTGGTTGACTTCACAAGGTTATTTACCTAGCTCACTTGTTGCATAATCCTTTTTTTTAATTATTCGTTATGACTCCCCAACAAATATA
>KZ808312.1:116218-130715 GCA_000696205.2 Oncopeltus fasciatus
AAAAGAACAAAAACATAATAAAATTTTTATAAAATATAAATAACCCAGCATTTATAGCATGCTCATTTTGAATTCTGTATATTTATAATTATATATGTTATGAAACTCACTTAGTAGTTGTAATACAAATTTTTAGACTTTTTTAAATTATAAAATTCAGTATATTATGTTTATGTATTTCTTCATTGATATACCCTTAAGAACAATGGCTCTTTGATAATACTATGTTATATTTATAGAGAGCTTGTACAAATTATAGTTCAGACATGAGATATCTACCCAGTCCATCGATCCAAGGGATGAAAGCGTTTTGCGAAGGTATACTGAAAATTCAGATATTATCCAACAGCCTCTGCCCATCGTATTCTTCCGACAGCGGGGGGGGGGGGGGTCTACTCTAGAATTCTTGTCATTCATGACCAGTTTATATACAGCGAGGAATGCTTGAGTTCTCTCTACTGTTATAAGCAGGCCTCAAGAGCTTTCCTGCTCCAGGCTTTTTTAAATAAATAATCATTTTCAATGTATTAAATATTGTTACATGAGTTTGCTAATGAGACCAGTTTATATACAGCGAGGAATGCTTGAGTTCTCTTTACTGTTATAAGCAGGTCTCAAGAGCTTTCCTACTCCAGGCTTTTTTAAATAAATAATCATTTTCAATGTATTAAATATTGTTATATGAGTTTGTTAATGAGACCAGATTACATTATTTGAAAATGAAAAATGAAGTTTGGTATTGAGGCTTTCCATTGAAAATCTTTGAGAAAATCATTTTTGGTTTTGGTGAAAATCGAATGAGGGAGGGGTTTTGAGGAAGGCCGAAATTTATAATCCTATGATGTTGTTAAGAAATTAAAAAGTTAAAAATAACATGAGATTAAGTCTAAAGGCAAGAGGATTCTACACTGAAGATAGAGTTAACTGGCCAGAGAGTAACCTCTAACAATTCAGCCCGCTAGACCAGGGGAACTCTCAAATAAGAGTAGAGTTATCTAGCCAAGGATTAATTGAAGATAACCTAGTCTAAAGGCAAGAGGATTCTACACTGAAGATATATAGAGTTAACTGGGTAGAGAGTAACTTCTAACAATTCAGCCCGCTAGACCAGGGGAACTCACAAATAAGAGTAGAGTTATTTAGCCAAGGATTAATTGAAGATAACCTAGTCTAAAGGCAAGAGGATTCTACACTGAAGATAGAGTTAACTGGCCAGAGAGTAACCTCTAACAATTCAGCCCGTTAGACCAGGGGAACTCACAAATAAGAGTAGAGTTATCTAGGCCAAGGTGTAACTGAAACTTCTGCTATGTATAATGAAAAAAAAATTCAAACATGATGATAATTGTGATAACGTAATCCCACATTTCATTATTTATTCGAATCGCACAGGGAGCCAGAAAAAAATCTTTCTACGTCAGCCGGGAATTGAACCCGCATCTCCTACTTGCCGGGCGGACATGCTACTAGAGACCAGGTAGAAACATTTTTTTCTGGATCCCCGTGCTATGCAAATAAAAAGATTTGTGTGTAAGCGCGTGTGGTTCATCTGAGTAGGATAATTAAATGACTTTTGCGTCATGTCAAGGGATAATTATATTCCCTTGTGCTACTTGAATTAATTCACTAACCAATTAATGTTTTGGGAATTAGCAAAGTCTACGTAAACATAATTTCAGACTCTTGTGTATTTAGAAGTGTAAACATGATTAATATTTGTGCTCTCGTAATTATTCATTTTATTTTTACTGGAAAACCTCAGTGTAACCGGCACCTATAATCAACCCTTTGTTGATTATGTCTCTAGTTTTAGATCAATTAGCAATCCCGTGTTTTGTTTTTTATAGTTAACGGAAATTTGCTACGAAAAAATTGGGGGATAGGGAAGGGGAGGCCTCCGAGTCCCAAAAATATTTTGCGAGCTGAAATGAGAGACCCATGTAAAATNACATCATATGAAGTTTCATGAATGAAGAATATTAAATTCCATTTAAACTCCACTCTTTTACATAGTATTATAAATGCTTCACTGACTTGAAATAATTTTTCAAATATGTATAAACAATCTAGGCCAGTTCGAGGAAACCAATATTCTAAAGGCACATGGCACTTATTTTGCAATAAGAAACACTTGCCCGTTGCGCTAGAGATATTTAAGGTTTATATTTATTTTTGGACTTCAACTTTAAAATTTAAAGTAAATAAAATACTGGATTGTAGAAGAGTTTCTATTGTCTGTGATAGGTACATTTAATTTAAATTTCAATTAAGGCTTATAAAATTCTATTAGGCTTTTTCAATTTCCGTTTATTATATTACTCAGATAGCATAAAATATATTTTTGTTATTATTTATAGTGAAACTAATGATAGCAGATAATGCCGAAACATCGATCAGAATTAAATCTGTGATAATGCAACTATCACAAACTACTTTTAAGGAACACCTAGGCAAATCTATATAAATTTATAAATTATATTATCTACAATCCGCATAAAATAATAATTCATTCGCTTCAATTTCCCAAAAACTATAGCACTAATTTTTATAATGCGTTTTATTGAAAACTAGTTGAACGTATAAAAGTAATTTATCATCTAAGCATTTTTCCCAAACCGTTTCAATAATAGATACATGGACAAACATTGTGTTTTAAATTGATGAATCTCCCTCTTCTGTAATATCACGATTTTAAAATTAATTAGCTTAATTAAAGGTTCAATTGATGGAGATTATTAGTGAAAAATTTTTTTTAATTTCTATATATTAGTATAAATTGTACAAACTTCAATTCAATAGGTGTAATCTTTCGACTGTTATACAAATTTTAACACAAATTTAACCTCCTAATAGCTATTGGATCGAGTTCATGTAAATCAGGCCAGCACAACTCGAACATACATTTCAAATTTGTGCAAAAACCGTCCTACTGTTTTCAAGGGGATCGAAGTACTGCGTCCGTACACAGTCCTTTGTATATTTTGGAGCTGAGCTACAATATTCTTTATTGATATACATCACAGTCCTTTCAATCCAAAATCCTAAGAATCATAGTTGATGCACCCTATTATGTCACAAACTCCTTACTCCACAATGACCTCAAAATCCCTTTAGTTAAGGACATCATTACAACCCGCTTTAATAAATTCCACTCTGGCCTTTCCATACATCCCAATCCTTTAGCCCAAACTCTATCCAGTATGTTCCATCCTGACAATCCATATATATATATATACATACATAAGAGGATCATATCTTTTGAAGAAATACAAGTAAATAAGTCATAAGGGTAGGACCTGCTTCCTCCTTGAAATATTCCTAAATATAAATATTCCTTCAGCCATTGTTTGATCATCTCTCCTTGAGCCGAGGTAAAGAGCTTAGTGGGAGTGTTGTACAGAGCGGTTCCCGTGGTAGTTCCGAATGGTCGAGTCGACCAGTTCTCTTGAAGAGCACGCTTAGAGCTCCTTAATCCATTCAGCTGAGACTCACAGTTCATGGAACCGGTTCATGGAATTCCCTCGGATTTAGATAATAAAGGAACCGTTCAGTTGTATGACCCTTAAATACCTCAAGTGTTTTCTTCTAAACCTGTGCATTATAAGTATTGATTATAGGAATAAATTATTGCCAATGCAATAAAAGGGGAATAGGTTTTATATATATAGGAAATTAGAGCAGGTGGGAGAGAGAGTGTAGTGAACATACAAACAGTAAAATTTTCGGGGAGATTTATCGCCCTTCGTCAGTGAGGATTGAAGAGATACACTACACATACACACACATAAAATTTTAAAATATTTTCTATTGATTTATTTATGTTGAAGAGATTACTTGCACTTATTAGTAATTGACATTTCATAATCACTACTCTAAAGTATTTGTTTATTGAATAGGAATGGGATACATATGAAATGAAAATATATTTATAATAATTGAAGATAGTAATAATAAAATTTTACAATAATTGATTTAAAGAAAAAAAAAATTTAACGACTGAAGAATAGGAACCCGCGTTTTAAGATCACAAGCCTAACGGGCTAAACTCTGCACTACGTGGATTCCATTTCCCCATGTCAGAAGCCTATGAAAATTTATTTATTATTCTGGGACAAGTCCATTTGGAGTAGGAAGAAAATTGTTTTTATTTTATTTTATTATAGAGTTGGGATATTAATTATTTTTTTGGATGATTACCAAATAAGAAAATTAAAATATCTCAATCTAAGGAATCATTGACAACCCAAACGAGGATTCCTTAATATGTGTGTGGTGTAAAAGTTTTTGTAAGGGTTTTTAATATCACTTCAAACTGGTGTAACGTAATTTTAATATATTGCTTCTCCTGTCGTGTAGTTATACATCATATGAAGTTTCATGAATGAAGAATATTAAATTCCATTTAAACTCCACTCTTTTACATAGTATTATAAATGCTTCACTGACTTGAAATAATTTTTCAAATATGTATAAACAATCTAGGCCAGTTCGAGGAAACCAATATTCTAAAGGCACATGGCACTTATTTTGCAATAAGAAACACTTGCCCGTTGCGCTAGAGATATTTAAGGTTTATATTTATTTTTGGACTTCAACTTTAAAATTTAAAGTAAATAAAATACTGGATTGTAGAAGAGTTTCTATTGTCTGTGATAGGTACATTTAATTTAAATTTCAATTAAGGCTTATAAAATTCTATTAGGCTTTTTCAATTTCCGTTTATTATATTACTCAGATAGCATAAAATATATTTTTGTTATTATTTATAGTGAAACTAATGATAGCAGATAATGCCGAAACATCGATCAGAATTAAATCTGTGATAATGCAACTATCACAAACTACTTTTAAGGAACACCTAGGCAAATCTATATAAATTTATAAATTATATTATCTACAATCCGCATAAAATAATAATTCATTCGCTTCAATTTCCCAAAAACTATAGCACTAATTTTTATAATGCGTTTTATTGAAAACTAGTTGAACGTATAAAAGTAATTTATCATCTAAGCATTTTTCCCAAACCGTTTCAATAATAGATACATGGACAAACATTGTGTTTTAAATTGATGAATCTCCCTCTTCTGTAATATCACGATTTTAAAATTAATTAGCTTAATTAAAGGTTCAATTGATGGAGATTATTAGTGAAAAATTTTTTTTAATTTCTATATATTAGTATAAATTGTACAAACTTCAATTCAATAGGTGTAATCTTTCGACTGTTATACAAATTTTAACACAAATTTAACCTCCTAATAGCTATTGGATCGAGTTCATGTAAATCAGGCCAGCACAACTCGAACATACATTTCAAATTTGTGCAAAAACCGTCCTACTGTTTTCAAGGGGATCGAAGTACTGCGTCCGTACACAGTCCTTTGTATATTTTGGAGCTGAGCTACAATATTCTTTATTGATATACATCACAGTCCTTTCAATCCAAAATCCTAAGAATCATAGTTGATGCACCCTATTATGTCACAAACTCCTTACTCCACAATGACCTCAAAATCCCTTTAGTTAAGGACATCATTACAACCCGCTTTAATAAATTCCACTCTGGCCTTTCCATACATCCCAATCCTTTAGCCCAAACTCTATCCAGTATGTTCCATCCTGATANTATAGTAATGTGTTGGTAAGGCAGCAAAACATGAACGAATTTCCACTGGAGTTTTTGCAAAAATAATTAGTACCTAAATTATATTGCTAATATTGTGCAACTATCATTTTTTATTCATTTTTACTGTGACTATTAACCAGCACATTACTATATACAAAATATGTAGAAAGTAATAAATAATAAAGTTGAAAAAAAAGAAAAAAAAAAAAGATATACATCATTTTTAAAAAAACAACATCAAGGAATTGGCGTATAGTTGATGCGTAGTCGGTTTACAACTGTATTTAAAGATATGGAATCTTGAAGAAACTACATTAAATGGTATATAGAAGATATTGGTCGACTTTTAATACCATAGTGCTGAAAATGATCATGATGATTGACAGAATGCCATGTATCATGAATAAAACGCATTTGTTAACCAAAAGGTTTTAGCCTGAACTTCATCATTTAATCCATAACATTGCAGTATTTTTTATGCCAAAGATTCTACTACTAAACTAATGGAACTAGATGCAATTGAAAAAGTTTAAACGGAAAAAACTCATCTTCTTGGAGGAGAGTGAGACAAAGAATAATTTAATATCGGCCTATTACAAAAAATGTTTATATTACAAAATATTGTTATCTATTACAAACTGTTGTTATTTATTTTTAACAGAATGTAATATGTAAATAATGGTTAAAAAAATATCGGCCAAACTTAAAAGAGATGAATCACCTCCATCTATTTATTTTAATTTTATATTATATCAATGGGTATTTTATTAATATTGAGTCATTAAATTTTAGTTGTTTTAATAACATTTTGAAAGAGTCTATGATTTTCTGTAGCTCGCTTAAATATTTACTACAAGAAATGTACAGGGAGCCAGAAAAAAACCTTACTACCACAACCGGGCATCGAACACGGGTCTCCTACTTTCCGGGTAGAATTCTTGTAGATAATTTAGCGTGGGATTACATACCACAATTATTTCATTAATATTTGCTTTTTCATATAAAACAAACTGAAAATGTATTTTATTAATGCAGCTTACGCTTGTAAATTCTTGAGTATACTATAAAAATTAACAATGTCCGTTATTTTGTTGAGAGGAGTTAAATAGTTGTATGGTTGAATAGCACAACTCCCCTGTCTCGACGAGAAACATAGGCAGGTGATAAAGTTAATACTCCTAGCGGGCGGGAGATAGGTAAGCCAAGCGAAGTTTAGCTTGGCCTCACAATGCTCCAACCAAACTCCGATCAGCCTACAGGAATCCTCGGGAGTACTTCGAGCGGATCTATCTCTTCAGTTGCCTTCAACCTTCCTCCTTGACTTCCTACCCATCAGAAGGAGAAAGCCCGCGAAGGGCTAATCGTACAGAGGCTTTGGTCGGGGGCAAGTGGTGTCTTAAGACAACTGTGGATTTCTCGTAGGAAATACCTTTTTTTGGCAATCCTTTGGAAGCTTAATAACTTCCAAATGGTTGTTTTGTAATAGAAAGCTTCGGAGTATCCAGCATGTCTAGGCTATAAAAGTCTGACGCGCCGGAATTGTGTAAACAACGCAGATTTCACATGTTTAAGAAAACATGAACGCAAATGAGAGTAAATGATCAAGTAGACTTTAAAAAACATGAGAGGGCATTCAAATTATGATGGCTAAGGTGGCTGGTTCGAGAAGGAAAATGGGCATAACCCATTCTTAAGTGAGTAAATTCTTTACTTATTTTTATTTGCCAAAACGACATATTATATATATANTTAAAAAAAAATTCTGGAAATACCGGTTTTATTTAAATTATTATATTTTTTTCTTACGTTTATATATTCTCACTTTCCCCTCTACCTGCATATATATATATATGTATGTATGTATATATTTCGTTTTGGCAGTTAATTTTTGTTGTTGGAAACCATGGATTGCTTTAAAGTGCCCTTTAAACAGCTTTCAATTTTTTCTTTAGGGGCGCTGCAAAGTTATTTATTGGCGAAACAGATATACGTATGGGTAAGAGTTAATACTGCTTTTGCAGCTTCGTCTGCTGTTTCAGTCTTTTCGTTACCAATGGTCTGGAGGTCCATAGGATGTGGTCCATAGATATGGTGATGTTAAATACAGTGCATCCTACTCCTTGTTCATTTCCTGAACCAACGAATAGGATGACTTCGTAGTCTGTCATATCGCGCATATTAAACTAATTATTATGTTATCAAAACCATTGATATAATAATTACCATTGCTATAATACGCAGTACAAATAAATAGATGCAGGTGTTTTATCTTTTATCACTTTGGCCAATTCCCTCTTCTCCAAGGTGGTATAAATCTAAACTTTTTTAATGCCATCTTAAACAGTAGACATTCTATGTTCCATTAGTTTAGTAATAGAATCGTCAGCATCAAAAATACTGGAATATTTTGGATTAAATGGTGAATTTGAGGCTAAAACATTGGCCAAAATAAAAACCTTTTTGGTTCACAAATGTTTTTTATTTATTAAACATTAACAGAATGCTGATTATTTTCTGCAATATGGTATTAAAAGTTAACTAATATCTTGTATACCATTTCATGCAGTTTCTTCCATAAAATTGAAATACAGTTGTAAACCGACTTCGCATTAATAATACGCCAATTCCTTGTCGTTGTTTTTTAAAAATGATGCATTTAGAATATATTGATATATATATCAATAAATTGATGCGTTAGAAAATATTGTAGCTCAACTCCAAATTGCACGAGAAGATCAATTGTCGATTGTACTTTATAGAAACAACTTTGGATATCACGCATTTTTTAAAAGAAACCCTCAATTAACATTTAACTGACTAATATCTAACCTTTCGAGAGGCTTACAGAGGCAGTTGGTTATGGAAATAGGCCTATAGCTCCTTCTTCGTGGCTTGTCTTTTTCAGTATTTGGCAATAGGATATGTTTCGTTAACCTGCTGTATTGTGAGAACTGGTTCCCTTCTCAAATTCGTTATACAGGTTTAGGATACTTGTTTCAGGTGAAACATTTTTTTATGATTTTCCCATCAAGTAATGGACCATGTCGGGCCCCTCAGACAAGTCACTATTCATTAGAGTGCGTTTGTCAGTCCCAAGTACGGGAAAGGAGTAGTTTAGTATTTGTCGCTACTACTTGTGAAGTATATTGGATGCATTTGACATTCCTATTTATGACTGGACAGCTCTATATCACAGGACCCGAATTTGTCGGCTACTCTTGCAGAATATTGTAGAAATCGTAACCTGATAATTATGTAACAGTTCGGTCTATTCTTTCCATCAATATTTCGCTCTAGAATTTTTTTTATAGGTGTCAAATTATTCGACAAGGCTGTAAAATTTCTTCAAGACTCGACTCTTACATGGTAGAAAATTATAAGAAATATTAAAAATTGTCGCCTAAATTATGATTTTAGTTGTGGTATTTAATTCCACATTAAATTTTATACAATAAATGTAAGGCAGCCAGAAAAAAAAAAGGTCGCCTAAACCTTGTTCAACTTTCAGGAGCCATATAGTTCTTAAATTTTTCAGAGCTTCCCTAAGCTTCTGACTTGCGGTAGCGGTAATCATTGGAGTTAATGTGTTACTCTCAGTAGCTCCACTCGTACTTTTTCTCTTAATTTTTAATAATACATTTTCTGTCATTAAAGTGTTTGCTGTATTTATAAATATACTCTCAGATTATCATTTACTCTTAATTCTGCTTCGGTTAGTTCAGTTAATTCCTTGCATTTATAAGATACGTTTTTCATTAAATTACAATTTTTTTGAAGTACAGATTTTTATAGACAATTGATCATTTCAGGCAGTTCATCTCGAAGCAGCCATTATGTTCTCGCGGAAGAAGGGGGGGGGGGAGATATTTCAGTAATATCTATGGGTAAAATGGTCCATATGAAGGGTACCGGAAAGTTGCTTCTCGTGTGTTCACCAATGCGGATAGGTAAACATTAAGATTAGATAAATCATATTCCTTACGAGTAATCGCCGTGCTATAAGTACGAGAGAATGACTGGAGCGGTTCTATACTTATAACCTATACACAATACTTTCGTTAGTGCTTCCAGAATGATGTGGCCTTCATAGGTTAGGGATTTCTAATGCGTTCTCCTTAGTTCTTGATGCGTTATTGACGAAGGTAATTGTAAATCTGTGAATGTACAGCTAACAAATCTACATCTTCATGATCCCAGGAGGATTATCTTGCTATTGAGCCCTCTTGTACTAATGATCTCCTATTGAGCTTGTCTTCTTCAAATCAGCTGATAACAATTCCTGCAAATGAGGTCGATGATTGGGGTCATTTCTATCACTCACTCTCTCTTCTTCTCTCTGTCTGTCTATCTTTGAATATATATATATTTACATGAAGGCATATCTTTGCAAATTGAATCAATTTAATTCATATGAGAGTACCAATGGAACATGAAATACCTAATTTACCTAATGAAAGATGGTGGTTTCTTTTGAATTCTGCCGTAAAGAAACTCATTCATGGTGAGCATTAGTTCACAATCAATATTTTTCCATGGTTTTTTAATATAGTGGATTCTAGATCCTGTAAATATATATATTTACAGGGTCCGTAGAGATAATGTAAAAGCATACATATAGCCTATAATGAGACAATTTAAGATGTAGCAAGTTGCACAGAATGTTGGGATTATTTTATTGGTAATCACACTTTTTGTCATCGCTGAAAAGGCATTCATATCTAATGCAGATATGTTTAGTATGCCAACTCTCGGCTGGTATTACGGGTCACCGAGTCCTTTTTCTATATTATCCTAGATCTAATATTACATTTACTGTTCTATTGTAAAACAGCAAGCGCAATGATCGGAACACTAGTGAACCGGTAAGAAAATTGTTTATTACTCCCTCTAGAAAAATAACTAATATAAGAAGAAAGGCCCCCGAGTAGATGAGATCTATCAGTCTACTAGGAACAACTCATACAAGGGAGTAAAACTCAGGTTTAGCTAGGCCAGCTAGAACTGCGAGGAGGAAAAATCCCCCTGCTTCAAGAAAATCTGCTACATCGCATAAAGGAATGTGTGAATAGGTGTGCGTGATACAGATATTGATCTCTCCATCTCTCTCTCTGACCTAGCACACATCAGTACACATATGAATCGGGAAAAGGCCCCTCGAGGTCTGTAAAGCCAACCATATACGTGTCCACTTATGCGGTTCGGGATTTACCTAACAAGACATATGGTACACAATGATTCGCAGAGGTTAGCCGGGGCGGGGACACTGCCTGAAGAATTAAGTGGCTACTGTAGCAAAGCAAACCTAGAAGATTGACAGAAAGGGAAGTTGGCTAACAAGCAGAAGACTCTACTGCGTTCGATCCGCTAATAAAGTTAACGAGTTTCCAACTTCTGCAAAGACCCATTGCGCTGCACACACGTGAACTTTCTGCGCCGAGACCTCGCCCGCCTCATCACTGTCACACTAGATGACACATATAGCCAAAGGAGGTACCAGATAAATCGCGACACTTACTGCAAGTACTTTAAGCAAATGCAAGAAGATAGTGAGAAGTAACTGTTGCCAAATTTTACTACTGTAATGTAGCCGATTAAGTAATTCATCTATAATTTCTTCGTTAAATAAATATAACAAAATTAAATTAATTATTATTGTCATTACTCTTTAAAAATTTTGTGGTGCCAAAACATCCAACATTTTAAGAAATCAGTCCTTCTAATCCAAAATCCTAAGAAACATGGTTATGTAGCCGTATTATGTCGCGAAATACATTATCCAAAAATGCGTGGAAATCCTATTCGTTAAATATCTTATTGCGCTTCGTTTTACTAAATTTCCCTTAAGCCTTTCCTTGCATCTCAATCCCTTAGTCCAAAATCTATTCAACATTAACCAGCCTGTCAATCCCCCACTTCGCCTGAATAATGGCCGCGTGACATTATATTATACATATTTCATTGAAATTCAGTACTGCCGACACCGGCCAGTTTTTCCATCATACGAAGTACATGTTTATTTGTTATGTTTTTATTTATTTTCTATTACAATTGACTTTGAATTACTTTTATAGTACTATTATTATGATATTTATCTAATTGTTGTAAATATTTAGTATTAACTTAATGTTTTCACTTCTGGCATTCTTTATTTATAAATTATTATTATTATTATTATTTTTCTAAATTGAAGTTGAATGTAATTTTTATATATTAATCATTATTAATTCTACCTACGTTTTTATTACATATTTATTATTATCGTTTGAGACCCTATTGCAAGATGCTCACTGTGCAGGATGTAATTTGTTAATAATATACTATATGAAAAAAAATAAAAACAATGAAAAAAAAAAGATTAAAAAAAAAAAGAAAAAAAAAAAAAAGTTACTCGAGGGTTGCCGCAAAAACACGAAATACTGCCGGTCCTTATCTTGAGTATGGAGTAATTATTTCGTACTTTGAGTGGGTCATTCCTAACTAACAGCACGTTACATCCTCATGCCGAATTCCTCACTTGGACGAAGTGAAACACACTGTACGTTGGACGTTTTTTTATTGCTCTCGGCAACATTCTAGGTTCTTCAAAACCGCAATTCATTCGGGCTACTGATTCAAGCATCTCTCCGATATATGGTAGTTACTTCCATGTAGTCTTGGCTCAGGAATTTTCTTCTTTTATTACTTATATATTATTATAAAGTTATTTTCTTATCAATTTCTTTTTTCTACATTCTCACTTACTTTGAACCACGTAAATTATCAGTTATATGAGAAAATTAGCTTCTTTCACAATTTTGTCCGTTCCCCTCAACAGTGACATTCCTATTTATGACTGGACAGCTCTATATCACAGGACCCGAATTTGTCGGCTACTCTTGCAGAATATTGTAGAAATCGTAACCTGATAATTATGTAACAGTTCGGTCTATTCTTTCCATCAATATTTCGCTCTAGAATTTTTTTTATAGGAATTATCTTAGTTACATTAAATTTTCAGTTGAATGCTTGAAAATTTATTATATGCAAAGGTATTCCGCGAAATTGCATAATTGAGTGTAATATTATCATGTCTTGAAATATTACGCCAGGCTTCGTCGGTCGTCAGATGTATTTACCATTTCATCTTCCGGGTTGGACCGAGTCAAATTGTTCTTTTTTGCCGAGCTTTCGCACATCATGTGATGGCTTCTTCAGGGCTGAAGAAGCCATCACATGATGTGCGAAAGCTCGGCAAAAAAGAACAATTTGACTCGGTCCAACCCGGAAGATGAAATGGTAAATACAATATCCATATTGTTATATATTGCAAGTTTATCAAGTTACATACATTTTTAACAGTTTAGAATTAAAAAATACTTCATTTCTGAAATTTGAAAAACAACTCCAAATTTTATATTCGCTCCCCTAAACTTCTGTGTAATTTAATTTGTGTTTGTGAAAATTATTTACATAATGATGCTAAAAATATCATTTGAAATTTCCTCGTCCAGTTATTGTCTCGTGTCGCTCGAGAATCTGTCCAAAAAGACCATTTTTTTTTTGTCATGAACCCAATAAATGAGACTACACATAGATTCATAGATGCGCACTGAGGAAGGATTTCAACATATATATTTATTNCAAATTATTGGTTGGCAAATCTGTGTATTTTGGAGGGTGATATGTGGATAACTGCAATTCCTGTCTGATCAGATCATGCTCTGCTTATCACTCTAATGTCCAGGTAGTATTTATTTATTTTCTTAATTCTTTTATTTTTTAATAAGCTTTGGTAATTTTTTTTTTACAAAGATTTGAAACTTGAAAATTATAGAGGGCAATATACTTTTATTTATATTTCCGAAATGTATTCCCAAAAGTTCTGACATTTTGATTTCGCTTTTGATTGTTATTATTTTGATAAATAATGTTTTCAAAAAAGTTTTCACTCTTACTGTTAATTTTGTTAGGTTTGGATGCTAGAAAAGTTCACTAAAGTTATTAAATTCCAAAAAAAAGTAAGTTAAAATAAAACAAGTTCATTTTAAGTGCATATTATGTGTGCCGCAATAAAAATAATTGAAACCGTTGTTGTCGATCAAAAATTCACAGCTTTCACTTTTTATTACCGTAGAGCAGTAATTAATTTTTATTGAAATTCGTTTCAATTAAATAAATTCATATCGGTTCATATTCAATATATATATATGAATATATGTTATATTTTTGAAATTAATAAGTTGCCCTTCTAACCTTTACCAGATATTGGGATTTTCAGTAATCGTACGGATTTCCCGCTTGAAAGAAACTTTATGATCATTGCATTCAGGGTCTTTCCTAATTTTTTAATTTTATTATAAATGTTTTGATGAAAAATTTGAAGAAATTCCGTACGAATTACGAATGAATTTTTTAAAAATAAACGACAACCTTTATTAACAATTTTTAGTGCAAGTTAACAGAATAAAATCCGGAAAGCAGGAGGTTAGGAAGTTACTCTGTTCCCTTGCACTAAAAATTGTTAAAATTTACGTGGGATTAAATACAGCAAGAAAAATAATGTTTATGAAATTGATAACATTTATTATTTTTCATATACAATAAAAAAGTTAAAAGACAACATTTCCTCACAACTATAACTATAGTATAATAAATAATTAAATATAAAATGTAAAATAATAGAATAAAATGAATTAAAAATGTAGCACGAGGAAAATAAAATTAATACAAAAACATTATTCACAATTAAGGCCGATATTCTCTCTAGACCATCTGAGGGGCTCCGACTCTAATCCTACAACTTAAAGACTTAAAGGTCTGAAGATGTTCTTTTTTTTTTTTTTTTTTTTTTTTTTTTTTTTTTTTTTTTTTTTTTTTTTTTTTAAAAAA